>JANJGN010001536.1:0-85000 GCA_026770705.1 Isurus oxyrinchus
CCTATCTCTGTAAACTCCTCCAGCCCCTACACCCCTCCCTATCTCTGTAACCCCCTACAAACCCTCCCTATCTCTGTAACCTCCTCCAGCCTCTACAACCCTCCCTATCTCTGTAACCTCCTCCTGCCCCTACACCCCTCCCTATCTCTGTAACCTCCTCCAGCCCAAACACCCCTCCCTAACCCTGTAACCTCCTCCAGCCCCTACACCCCTCCCCATCTCTGTAACCTCCTCCAGCCCCTACACCCCTCCCTATCTCTAACCACCTCCAGCCCCTACACCCCTCCCTATCTCTGTAACCTCCTCCAGCCCCTACACCCCTCCCTATCTCTGCAAAATCCTTCAGCCCCTACACCCCTCCCTATCTCTGTAACCTCCTCCAGCCCCTACACCCCTCCCTGTCTCTGTAACCTCCTCCAGCCCCTACACCCCTCCCTATCTATGTAACCTCCTCCAGCCCCTACACCCCTCCCTGTCTCTGTAAACTCCTCCAGCCCCTACACCACTCCCTATCTATGTAACCTCCTCCAGACCCTACAACCCTCCCTATCCCAGTAACCTCCTCCAGTCCCCTACAACCCTCCCTATCTCTGTAATCTCCTCCAACCCCTACACCCCTCGCTATCTCTGTAACCTCCTCCAGCACCTACACCCCTCCCTATCCCTGTAATCTCCTCCAGCCCATACAGCCCTCCCTATCTCTAACCTCCTCCAGCCCCTACACCCCTACCTATCTCTGTAATGTCCTCCAGCCCCTACAACCCTCCCTATCTCTGTAACCTCCTCCAGCCCCTACACCCCTCCCTATCTCTGTAACTTCCTCCTGCCCCTAACAACCCTCTCTATCTCTGTAACCTCCTCCAGCCCCTACACCCCTCCCTATCTCTGTAACCTCCTCCAGCCCCTACACCCCTCCCTATCTCTGTAACCTCCTCCAGCCCCTACATCCCTCCCTATCTCTGTAACCTCCTCCAGCCCCCTACACCCCTCCCTATCTCTGTAACCTCCTCCAGCCATCTACACCCCTCCCTATCTCTTTAACCTCCAGCAGCCCCTACACCCCTCCCTATATCTGTAACCTCCACCAGCCCCTACACCCCTCCCTATATCTGTAACCTCCACCAGCCCCTACACCCCTCCCTATATCTGTAACCTCCACCAGCCCCTACACCCCTCCCTATCTCTGTAACCTCCTCCAGCCCCTTTAATCCCTCCCTATCTCTGTAACCTCCTCCAGTCCCTACGCCCCTCCCTATCTCTGTTACCTCCTCCAGACCCTACACCCCTCCCTATCTCTGTAACCTCCTCTAGCCCCTACACCCCTCCCTATCTCTGTAAACTCATCCAGCCCCTACACCCCTCCCTATCTCTGTTACTTCCTCCAGCCCATACAATCATCCCTATCCCTGTAACCTCCTACAGCCCCAACACCCCTCTCTATCTCTGTAACCTCCTGCAGCCCCTACACCCCTCCCTATCTCTGTAAACTCCTCCAGCCCCTACACCCCTCCCTATCTCTGTAACCCCCTACAACCCTCCCTATCTCTGTAACCTCCTCCAGCCTCTACAACCCTCCCTATCTCTGTAACCTCCTACAGCCCCTACACCCCTCCCTATCTCTGTAACCTCCTCCAGCCCCTACACCCCACCCTATCTCTGTAACCTCCTCCAGC
Source organism: Isurus oxyrinchus (assembly GCA_026770705.1). NCBI lineage: Eukaryota > Metazoa > Chordata > Chondrichthyes > Lamniformes > Lamnidae > Isurus > Isurus oxyrinchus. The sequence continues at coordinate 1,674 of JANJGN010001536.1, forward strand.
CCCAACACCCCTCCCTATCTCTGTAACCTCCTGCAGCCCCTACACCCCTCCCTATCTCTGTAACCTCCTCCAGCCCCTACACCCCTCCCTATCTCTAACCACCTCCAGCCCCTACACCCCTCCCTATCTCTGTAACCTCCTCCAGCCCCTACACCCCTCCCTATCTCTGAAAACCTCCTCCAGCCCCTACACCCCTCCCTATCTCTGTAAAATCCTTCAGCCCCTACAGTCCTCCCTATCTCTGTAACCTCCTCCAGCCCCTACACCCCTCCCTGTCTCTGTAACCTCCTCCAGCCCCTACACCCCTCCCTATCTATGTAACCTCCTCCAGCCCCTACACCCCTCCCTGTCTCTGTAAACTCCTCCAGCCCCTACACCACTCCCTATCTCTGTAACCTCCTCCAGACCCTACAACCCTGCCTATCCCAGTAACCTCCTCCAGTCCCCTACAACCCTCCCTATCTCTGTAATCTCCTCCAACCCCTACACCCCTCGCTATCTCTGTAACCTCCTCCAGCACCTACACCCCTCCCTATCCCTGTAATCTCCTCCAGCCCGTACAGCCCTCCCTATCTCTAACCTCCTCCAGCCCCTACACCCCTACCTATCTCTGTAATGTCCTCCAGCCCCTACAACCCTCCCTATCTCTGTAACCTCCTCCAGCCCCTACACCCCTCCCTATCACTGTAACCTCCTCCAGCCCCTACTCCCCTCCCTATCTCTGTAACTTCCTCCTGCCCCTACAACCCTCCCTATCTCTGCAACCTCCTCCAGCCCCCTACACCCCTCCCTATCTCTTTAAACCCCTCCAGCCCCTACCACCCTCCCTATCTCTGTAAACTCCGCCAGAACCTACACCCCTCCCTATCTCTGTAACCTCCTCCAGCCCCTACACCCCTCCCTATCTCTGTAACCTCCTCCAGCCCCTACACCCCTCCCTATCTCTGTAACCTCCTCCAGTCCCTACGCCCCTCCCTATCTCTGTTACCTCCTCCAGACCCTACACCCCTCCCTATCTCTGTAACCTCCTCTAGCCCCGACACCCCTCCCCTATCTCTGTAAACTCCTCCAGCCCCTACACCCCTCCCTATCTCTGTAACCCCCTACACCCCTCCCTATCTCTGTAACCTCCTCCAGTCCCTACAGCCCTCCCTAGCTCTGTTACCTCCTCCAGCCCCTACAATCATACCTATCCCTGTAACCTCCTCCAGCCCCAACACCCCTCTCTATCTCTGTAACCTCCTGCAGCCCCTACACCCCTCCCTATCTCTGTAAACTCCTCCAGCCCCTACACCCCTCCCTATCTCTGTAACCCCCCTACAACCCTCCCTATCTCTGTAACCTCCTCCAGCCTCTACAACCCTCCCTATCTCTGTAACCTCCTCCTGCCCCTACACCCCTCCCTATCTCTGTAACCTCCTCCAGCCCAAACACCCCTCCCTAACCCTGTAACCTCCTCCAGCCCCTACACCCCTCCCCATCTCTGTAACCTCCTCCAGCCCCTACACCCCTCCCTATCTCTAACCACCTCCAGCCCCTACACCCCTCCCTATCTCTGTAACCTCCTCCAGCCCCTACACCCCTCCCTATCTCTGCAAAATCCTTCAGCCCCTACACCCCTCCCTATCTCTGTAACCTCCTCCAGCCCCTACACCCCTCCCTGTCTCTGTAACCTCCTCCAGCCCCTACACCCCTCCCTATCTATGTAACCTCCTCCAGCCCCTACACCCCTCCCTGTCTCTGAAAACTCCTCCAGCCCCTACACCACTCCCTATCTATGTAACCTCCTCCAGACCCTACAACCCTCCCTATCCCAGTAACCTCCTCCAGTCCCCTACAACCCTCCCTATCTCTGTAATCTCCTCCAACCCCTACACCCCTCGCTATCTCTGTAACCTCCTCCAGCACCTACACCCCTCCCTATCCCTGTAATCTCCTCCAGCCCATACAGCCCTCCCTATCTCTAACCTCCTCCAGCCCCTACACCCCTACCTATCTCTGTAATGTCCTCCAGCCCCTACAACCCTCCCTATCTCTGTAACCTCCTCCAGCCCCTACACCCCTCCCTATCTCTGTAACTTCCTCCTGCCCCTACAACCCTCTCTATCTCTGTAACCTCCTCCAGCCCCTACACCCCTCCCTATCTCTGTAACCTCCTCCAGCCCCTACACCCCTCCCTATCTCTGTAACCTCCTCCAGCCCCTACATCCCTCCCTATCTCTGTAACCTCCTCCAGCCCCTACACCCCTCCCTATCTCTGTAACCTCCTCCAGCCATCTACACCCCTCCCTATCTCTTTAACCTCCAGCAGCCCCTACACCCCTCCCTATATCTGTAACCTCCACCAGCCCCTACACCCCTCCCTATATCTGTAACCTCCACCAGCCCCTACACCCCTCCCTATCTCTGTAACCTCCTCCAGTCCCTACACCCCTCCGTATATCTGTAACCTCCACCAGGCCCTACACCCCTCCCTATATCTGTAACCTCCTCCAGTTCCCTACACCCCTCCCTATATCTGTAACCTCCACCAGCCCCTACACCCCTCCCTATCTCTGTAACCTCCTCCAGCCCCTTTAATCCCTCCCTATCTCTGTAACCTCCTCCAGTCCCTACGCCCCTCCCTATCTCTGTTACCTCCTCCAGACCCTACACCCCTCCCTATCTCTGTAACCTCCTCTAGCCCCTACACCCCTCCCTATCTCTGTAACCTCCTCTAGCCCCTACACCCCTCCCTATCTCTGTAAACTCATCCAGCCCCTACACCCCTCCCTATCTCTAACCACCTCCAGCCCCTACACCCCTCCCTATCTCTGTTACTTCCTCCAGCCCATACAATCATCCCTATCCCTGTAACCTCCTACAGCCCCAACACCCCTCTCTATCTCTGTAACCTCCTGCAGCCCCTACACCCCTCCCTATCTCTGTAAACTCCTCCAGCCCCTACACCCCTCCCTATCTCTGTAACCCCCTACAACCCTCCCTATCTCTGTAACCTCCTCCAGCCTCTACAACCCTCCCTATCTCTGTAACCTCCTCCTGCCCCTACACCCCACCCTATCTCTGTAACCTCCTCCAGCCCCAACACCCCTCCCTATCTCTGTAACCTCCTGCAGCCCCTACACCCCTCCCTATCTCTGTAACCTCCTCCAGCCCCTACACCCCTCCCTATCTCTAACCACCTCCAGCCCCTACACCCCTCCCTATCTCTGTAACCTCCTCCAGCCCCTACACCCCTCCCTATCTCTGAAAACCTCCTCCAGCCCCTACACCCCTCCCTATCTCTGTAAAATCCTTCAGCCGCTACAGCCCTCCCTATCTCTGTAACCTCCTCCAGCCCCTACACCCCTCCCTGTCTCTGTAACCTCCTCCAGCCCCTACACCCCTCCCTATCTATGTAACCTCCTCCAGCCCCTACACCCCTCCCTGTCTCTGTAAACTCCTCCAGCCCCTACACCACTCCCTATCTCTGTAACCTCCTCCAGACCCTACAACCCTGCCTATCCCAGTAACCTCCTCCAGTCCCCTACAACCCTCCCTATCTCTGTAATCTCCTCCAACCCCTACACCCCTCGCTATCTCTGTAACCTCCTCCAGCACCTACACCCCTCCCTATCCCTGTAATCTCCTCCAGCCCGTACAGCCCTCCCTATCTCTAACCTCCTCCAGCCCCTACACCCCTACCTATCTCTGTAATGTCCTCCAGCCCCTACAACACTCCCTATCTCTGTAACCTCCTCCAGCCCCTACACCCCTCCCTATCACTGTAACCTCCTCCAGCCCCTACTCCCCTCCCTATCTCTGTAACTTCCTCCTGCCCCTACAACCCTCCCTATCTCTGCAACCTCCTCCAGCCCCCTACACCCCTCCCTATCTCTTTAAACCCCTCCAGCCCCTACCACCCTCCCTATCTCTGTAAACTCCGCCAGAACCTACACCCCTCCCTATCTCTGTAACCTCCTCCAGCCCCTACACCCCTCCCTATCTCTGTAACCTCCTCCAGCCCCTACACCCCTCCCTATATCAGTAACCTCCTCCACCCCCTACACCCCTCCCTATCTCTGTAACCTCCTCCAGACCCTACACCACTCCCTATCTCTGTAACCTCCTCCAGTCCCTACGCCCCTCCCTATCTCTGTTACCTCCTCCAGACCCTACACCCCTCCCTATCTCTGTAACCTCCTCTAGCCCCGACACCCCTCCCTATCTCTGTAAACTCCTCCAGCCCCTACACCCCTCCCTATCTCTGTAACCCCCTTGAACCCTCCCTATCTCTGTAACCTCCTCCAGTCCCTACACCCCTCCCTATCTCTGTTACCTCCTCCAGCCCCTACAATCATCCCTATCCCTGTAACCTCCTCCAGCCCCAACACCCCTCTCTATCTCTGTAACCTCCTGCAGCCCCTACACCCCTCCCTATCTCTGTAAACTCCTCCAGCCCCTACACCCCTCCCTATCTCTGTAACCCCCTACAACCCTCCCTATCTCTGTAACCTCCTCCAGCCTCTACAACCCTCCCTATCTCTGTAACCTCCTCCTGCCCCTACACCCCTCCCTATCTCTGTAACCTCCTCCAGCCCCAACACCCCTCCCTATCCCTGTAACCTCCTGCAGCCCCTACACCCCTCCCTATCTCTGTAACCTCCTCCAGCCCCTACACCCCTCCCTATCTCTAACCACCTCCAGCCCCTACACCCCTCCCTATCTCTGTAACCTCCTCCAGCCCCTACACCCCTCCCTATCTTTGCAAAATCCTTCAGCCCCTACACCCCTCCCTATCTCTGTAACCTCCTCCAGCCCCTACACCCCTCCCTGTCTCTGTAACCTCCTCCAGCCCCTACACCCCTCCCTATCTATGTAACCTCCTCCAGCCCCTACACCCCTCCCTGTCTCTGTAAACTCCTCCAGCCCCTACACCACTCCCTATCTATGTAACCTCCTCCAGACCCTACAACCCTCCCTATCCCAGTAACCTCCTCCAGTCCCCTACAACCCTCCCTATCTCTGTAATCTCCTCCAACCCCTACACCCCTCGCTATCTCTGTAACCTCCTCCAACACCTACACCCCTCCCTATCCCTGTAATCTCCTCCAGCCCATACAGCCCTCCCTATCTCTAACCTCCTCCAGCCCCTACACCCCTACCTATCTCTGTAATGTCCTCCAGCCCCTACAACCGTCCCTATCTCTGTAACCTCCTCCAGCCCCTACACCCCTCCCTATCTCTGTAACTTCCTCCTGCCCCTACAACCCTCTCTATCTCTGTAACCTCCTCCAGCCCCTACACCCCTCCCTATCTCTGTAACCTCCTCCAGCCCCTACACCCCTCCCTATCTCTGTAACCACCTCCAGCCCCGACACCCCTCCCTATCTCTGTAACCTCCTCCAGCCCCTACACCCCTCCCAATCTCTGTAACCTCCTCCAGCCCCTACATCCCTCCCTATCTCTGTAACCTCCTCCAGCCCCTACACCCCTCCCTATCTCTGTAACCTCCTCCAGCCATCTACACCCCTCCCTATCTCTTTAACCTCCAGCAGCCCCTACACCCCTCCCTATATCTGTAACCTCCACCAGCCCCTACACCCCTCCCTATATCTGTAACCTCCACCAGCCCCTACACCCCTCCCTATCTCTGTAACCTCCTCCAGTCCCTAGACCCCTCCTTATATCTGTAACCTCCACCAGGCCCTACACCCCTCCCTATATCTGTAACCTCCTCCAGTTCCCTACACCCCTCCCTATATCTGTAACCTCCACCAGCCCCTACACCCCTCCCTATCTCTGTAACCTCCTCCAGCCCCTACATCCCTCCCTATATCTGTAACCTCCACCAGCCCCTACACCCCTCCCTATCTCTGTAACTTCCTCCAAACCCTACAACCCTCCCTATCTCTGTAACCTCCGCTAGCCCCTACACCCCTGCCTCTCTCTGTAACCTCCTCCAGTCCCAACAAACCTATCTCTGTAACCTCCTCCAGCCCAGAAACCCCTACCAATCTCTGCAACCTCCTCCAGTCCCTACAACCCTCCCTATCTCTGTAACTTCCTCCAGCCCCTACAAACCTCCCTATCTCTGTAAACTCCTCCAGCACCTACACCCCTCCCTATCCCTGTATCCTCCTCCAGCCCCTACACCCCTCCTTATCTCTGTAACGTCCTCCAGCCCCTACACCCCTCCCTATCTCTGTAAACTCCTCCAGCCGCTACTCCCCTCCCTATCTCTGTAACATCCTCCAGCTCCCTACACCCCTCCCTATCTCTGTAACCTCCTCTAACCCCTACAATCCTCCCAATCTCTGTAACCACCTCCAGCCCCTACACCCCTCCCTATCTCTGTAACCTCCTCCAGCTTCTACAACCCTCCCTGTCTCTGTAACCTCCTCCAGCCCCTACAACCCTCCCTATCTCTGTAACCACCTCCAGCCCCTACACCCCTCCCTATCTCTGTAACCTCCTCCAGCCCCTACACCCCTCCCTATCTCTGCAACCTCCTCCAGCCCCTACACCACTCCCTATCTCTGTAACCTCCTCCAGCCCCGACACCCTGCCCTATCTCTGTAAACTCCTCCAGCCCCTACAACCCTCCCTATCTCTGTAACCTCCTCCAGCCCCTTTAATCCCTGCCTATCTCTGTAACCTCCTCCACCACCTACACCCCGCCCTATCTCTGTAACCTCCTCCAGCCCCGACACCCCTCCCTATCTCTGTAACCTCCTCCAGCCCCTTTAATCCCTCCCTATCTCTGTAACCTCCTCCAGTCCCTACGCCCCTCCCTATCTCTGTTACCTCCTCCAGACCCTACACCCCTCCCTATCTCTGTAACCTCCTCTAGCCCCTACACCCCTCCCTATCTCTGTAAACTCATCCAGCCCCTACACCCCTCCCTATCTCTGTAACCCCCTACAACCCTCCCTATCACTGTAACCTCCTCCAGTCCCTACACCCCTCCCTATCTCTGTTACCTCCTCCAGCCCATACAATCATCCCTATCCCTGTAACCTCCTACAGCCCCAACACCCCTCTCTATCTCTGTAACCTCCTGCAGCCCCTACACCCCTCCCTATCTCTGTAAACTCCTCCAGCCCCTACACCCCTCCCTATCTCTGTAACCCCCTACAACCCTCCCTATCTCTGTAACCTCCTCCAGCCTCTACAACCCTCCCTATCTCTGTAACCTCCTCCTGCCCCTACACCCCACCCTATCTCTGTAACCTCCTCCAGCCCCAACACCCCTCCCTATCTCTGTAACCTCCTGCAGCCCCTACACCCCTCCCTATCTCTGTAACCTCCTCCAGCCCCTACACCCCTCCCTATCTCTAACCACCTCCAGCCCCTACACCCCTCCCTATCTCTGTAACCTCCTCCAGCCCCTACACCCCTCCCTATCTCTGAAAACCTCCTCCAGCCCCTACACCCCTCCCTATCTCTGTAAAATCCTTCAGCCCCTACAGCCCCCCCTATCTCTGTAACCTCCTCCAGCCCCTACACCCCTCCCTGTCTCTGTAACCTCCTCCAGCCCCTACACCCCTTCCTATCTATGTAACCTCCTCCAGCCCCTACACCCCTCCCTGTCTCTGTAAACTCCTCCAGCCCCTACACCACTCCCTATCTATGTAACCTCCTCCAGACCCTACAACCCTCCCTATCCCAGTAACCTCCTCCAGTCCCCAACAACCCTCCCTATCTCTGTAATCTCCTCCAACCCCTACACCCCTCGCTATCTCTGTAACCTCCTCCAGCACCTACACCCCTCCCTATCCCTGTAATCTCCTCCAGCCCGTACAGCCCTCCCTATCTCTAACCTCCTCCAGCCCCTACACCTCTACCTATCTCTGTAATGTCCTCCAGCCCCTACAACCCTCCCTATCTCTGTAACCTCCTCCAGCCCCTACACCCCTCCCTATCACTGTAACCTCCTCCAGACCCTACACCCCTTCCTATCTCTGTAACCTCCTCCAGCCCCTACACCCCTCCCTATCTCTGTAACTTCCTCCTGCCCCTACAACCCTCCCTATCTCTGCAACCTCCTCCAGCCCCCTACACCCCTCCCTATCTCTTTAACCCCCACCAGCCCCTACCACCCTCCCTATCTCTGTAAACTCCGCCAGAACCTACACCCCTCCCTATCTCTGTAACCTCCTCCAGCCCCTACACCCTTCCCTATCTCTGTAACCTCCTCCAGCCCCTACACCCTTCCCTATCTCTGTAACCTCCTCCAGCCCCTACACCCCTCCCTATCTCTGTAACCTCCTCCAGCCCCTACACCCCTCCCTATCTCTGTAACCTCCTCCAGCCCCTACACCCCTCCCTATCACTGTAACCTCCTCCAGTCCCTACACCCCTCCCTATCTCTGTAACCTCCTCCAGCCCCTACACCCCTCCCTACCTCTGTAACCTCCTCCAGCCCCTACACCCCTCCCTACCTCTGTAACCTCCTCCAGCCCCTACACCCCTCCCTATCTCTGCAACAACCTCCAGCCCCCACAACCCTCCCTATCTCTGTAACATCCTCCAGCACCTACAACCCTCCTTATCTTGTAACCTCAGCCAGCGCCTACACCCCTCCCTATCTCTGTAACCTCCTCCAGCCCCTACAACCCTCCCTATCTCTGTAACCTCCTCCAGCCCCTACACCCCTCCCTATCTCAGTAACCTCCTCCAGCCCCTACAACCGTCCCTATCTCTGTAACCACCTCCAGCCCCTACACCCCTCCCTATCTCTGTAACCTCCTCCAGCCCCTACAACCCTCCCTATCTCTGTAACCTCCTCCAGCCCCTACACCTCTCCCTATCTCTGTAACCTCCTCCAGCCCCTACAACCCTCCCTATCTCGGTAACCTCCTCCAGCCCCGACACCCCTCCCTATATCTGTAACCTCCTCCACCCCCTACACCCCTCCCTATCTCTGTAACCTCCTACAGACCCTACACCCCTCCCTATCTCTGTAACCTCCTCCAGTCCCTACACCCCTTCCTATCTCTGTTACCTCCTCCAGACCCTACACCCCTCCCTATCTCTGTAACCTCCTCTAGCCACTACACCCCTCCCTATCTCTGTAACCTCCTCCAGCCCCTACATCCCTCCCTATCTCTGTAACATCCTCCAACCCCTACAACACTCCCTATCTGTGTAACCTCCTCCAGTCCCTACACCCCTCCCTATCTCTGTTACCTCCTCCAGCCCCGACAATCCTCCCTATCCCTGTAACCTCCTCCAGCCCCTACACCCCTCCCTATCTCTGTAACCTCCTCCAGCCCCTACACCCCTCCCTATCTCTGTAAACTCCTCCAGCCCCTACACCCCTCCCTATCCCTGTAACAACCTCCAGCCCCCACAACCCTCCCTACCTCTCTAACCTCCTCCAGCCCCTACAAATCTCCCTATCTCTGTAACCTCCTCCAGCCCCTACAACCCTCCCTATCTCTGTAACCTCCTCCAGCCCCTCCAGCCCTCCCTATCTCTTATCTGTAACCTCCTCCACCCCGACACCCCTCCCTATCTCTGTAAACTCCTCCAGCCCCTACACCCCTCCCTATCTCTGTAACCCCCTACAACCCTCCCTATCTCTGTAACCTCCTCCAGCCCCTACACCCCTCCCTATCTCTGTAACCTCCTCCAGCCCCTACACCCCTCCCTATCTCTAAACTCCTCCAGCCCCTACACCCCTCCCTATCTCTGTAACAACCTCCAGCCCCCACACCCCTCCCTACCTCTGTAACCTCCTCCAGCCCCTACAACCCTCCCTATCTCTGTAACCTCCTCCAGCCCCTACAACCCTCCCTATCTCTGTAACCTCCTCCAGCCCCTACAGCCCTCCCTATATCTGTAACCTCCTCCACCCCCTACACCCCTCCCTATCTCTGTAACCTCCTCCAGCCCCTACACCCCTCCCTATCTCTGTAAACTCCTCCAGCCACTACACCCCTCCCTATCTCTGTAACAACCTCCAGCCCCCACAACCCTCCCTACCGCTGTAACCTCCTCAAGCCCCTACACCCCTCCCTATCTCTGTAACCACCTCCAGCCCCTACAACCCTCCCTATCTCTGTAACCTCCTCCAGCCCCTACACCCCTCCCTATCTCTGTAACCTCCTCCAGCCCCTACACCCCTCCCTATCTCTGTAACCTCCTCCAGCCCCTACACCCCTCCCTATATCAGTAACCTCCTCCACCCCCTACACCCCTCCCTATCTCTGTAACCTCCTCCAGACCCTACACCCCTCCCTATCTCTGTAACCTCCTCCAGTCCCTACGCCCCTCCCTATCTGTTACCTCCTCCAGACCCTACACCCCTCCCTATCTCTGTAACCTCCTCTAGCCCCGACACCCCTCCCTATCTCTGTAAACTCCTCCAGCCCCTACACCCCTCCCTATCTCTGTAACCCCCTACAACCCTCCCTATCTCTGTAACCTCCTCCAGTCCCTACACCCCTCCCTATCTCTGTTACCTCCTCCAGCCCCTACAATCATCCCTATCCCTGTAACCTCCTCCAGCCCCAACACCCCTCTCTATCTCTGTAACCTCCTGCAGCCCCTACACCCCTCCCTATCTCTGTAAACTCGAGCCCCTACACCCCTCCCTATCTCTGTAACCCCCTACAACCCTCCCTATCTCTGTAACCTCCTCCAGCCTCTACAACCCTCCCTATCTCTGTAAGCTCCTCCTGCCCCTACACCCCTCCCTATCTCTGTAACCTCCTCCAGACCCTACAACCCTCCCTATCCCAGTAACCTCCTCCAGCCCCTACACCCCTCCCTATCTATGTAACCTCCTCCAGCCCCTACACCCCTCCCTATATCAGTAACCTCCTCCACCCCCTACACACCTCCCTATCTCTGTAACCTCCTCCAGACCCTACACCCCTCCCTATCTCTGTAACCTCCTCCAGTCCCTACGCCCCTCCCTATCTCTGTTACCTCCTCCAGACCCTACACCCCTCCCTATCTCTGTAACCTCCTCTAGCCCCGACACCCCTCCCTATCTCTGTAAACTCCTCCAGCCCCTACACCCCTCCCTATCTCTGTAACCCCCTACAACCCTCCCTATCTCTGTAACCTCCTCCAGTCCCTACACCCCTCCCTATCTCTGTTACCTCCTCCAGCCCCTACAATCATCCCTATCCCTGTAACCTCCTCCAGCCCCAACACCCCTCTCTATCTCTGTAACCTCCTGCAGCCCCTACACCCCTCCCTATCTCTGTAAACTCCTCGAGCCCCTACACCCCTCCCTATCTCTGTAACCCCCTACAACCCTCCCTATCTCTGTAACCTCCTCCAGCCTCTACAACCCTCCCTATCTCTGTAACCTCCTCCTGCCCCTACACCCCTCCCTATCTCTGTAACCTCCTCCAGACCCTACAACCCTCCCTATCCCAGTAACCTCCTCCAGCCCCTACACCCCTCCCTATCTATGTAACCTCCTCCAGCCCCTACACCCCTCCCTGTCTCTGTAAACTCCTCCAGCCCCTACACCACTCCCTATCTATGTAACCTCCTCCAGACCCTACAACCCTCCCTATCCCAGTAACCTCCTCCAGTCCCCTACAACCCTCCCTATCTCTGTAATCTCCTCCAACCCCTACACCCCTCGCTATCTCTGTAACCTCCTCCAGCACCTACACCCCTCCCTATCCCTGTAATCTCCTCCACCCCATACAGCCCTCCCTATCTCTAACCTCCTCCAGCACCTACACTCCTACCTATCTCTGTAATGTCCTCCAGCCCCTACAACCCTCGCTATCTCTGTAACCTCCTCCAGTCCCTACACCCCTCCCTATCTCTGTTACCTCCTCCAGACCCTACACCCCTCCCTATCTCTGTAACCTCCTCTAGCCACTACACCCCTCCCTATCACTGTAACCTCCTCCAGCCCCTACATCCCTCCCTATCTCTGTAACCTCCTCCAACCCCTACAACACTCCCTATCTGTGTAACCTCCTCCAGTCCCTACACCCCTCCCTATCTCTGTTACCTCCTCCAGCCCCGACAATCCTCCCTATCCCTGTAACCTCCTCCAGCCCCTACAACCCTCCCTATCTCTGTAACCTCCTCCAGCCCCTACACCCCTCCCTATCTCTGTAACCTCCTCCAGCCCCTACACCCCTCCCTATCTCTGTAAACTCCTCCAGCCCCTACACCCCTCCCTATCTCTGTAACAACCTCCAGCCCCCACAACCCTCCCTACCTCTGTAACCTCCTCCAGCCACTACAAACCTCCCTATCTCTGTAACCTCCTCCAGCCCCTACAACACTCCCTATCTCTGTAACCTCCTCCAGCCCCTACAGCCCTCCCTATATCTGTAAACTCCTCCACCCCCTACACCCCTCCCTATCTCTGTAACCTCCTCCAGCCCCTACACCCCTCCCTATCTCTGTAACCTCCTCCAGCCCCTACACCCCTCCCTATCTCTTATCTGTAACCTCCTCCACCCCTACACCCCTCCCTATCTCTGTAACCTCCTCCAGACCCTACACCCCTCCCTATCTCTGTAACCTCCTCTAGCCCCGACACCCCTCCCTATCTCTGTAAACTCCTCCAGCCCCTACACCCCTCCCTATCTCTGTAACCCCCTACAACCCTCCCTATCTCTGTAACCTCCTCCAGCCCCTACACCCCTCCCTATCTCTGTAACCTCCTCCAGCCCCTACACCCCTCCCTATCTCTAAACTCCTCCAGCCCCTACACCCCTCCCTATCTCTGTAACAACCTCCAGCCCCCACACCCCTCCCTACCTCTGTAACCTCCTCCAGCCCCTACAACCCTCCCTATCTCTGTAACCTCCTCCAGCCCCTACAACCCTCCCTATCTCTGTAACCTCCTCCAGCCCCTACGGCCCTCCCTATATCTGTAACCTCCTCCACCCCCTACACCCCTCCCTATCTCTGTAACCTCCTCCAGCCCCTACACCCCTCCCTATCTCTGTAAACTCCTCCAGCCACTACACCCCTCCCTATCTCTGTAACAACCTCCAGCCCCCACAACCCTCCCTACCGCTGTAACCTCCTCAAGCCCCTACAACCCTCCCTATCTCTGTAACATCCTCCAGCACCTACAACCCTCCTTATCTTGTAACCTCCTCCAGCCCCTACACCCCTCCCTATCTCTGTAACCTCCTCCAGCCCCTACAACCCTCCCTATCTCTGTAACCTCCTGCAGCCCCTACACCCCTCCCTATCTCTGTAACCTCCTCCAGCCCCTACACCCCTCCCTATCTCTGTAACCTCCTCCAGCCCCTACACCCCTCCCTATATCAGTAACCTCCTCCACCCCCTGCACCGCTCCCTATCTCTGTAACCTCCTCCAGACCCTACACCCCTCCCTATCTCTGTAACCTCCTCCAGTCCCTACGCCCCTCCCTATCTCTGTTACCTCCTCCAGACCCTACACCCCTCCCTATCTCTGTAACCTCCTCTAGCCCCGACACCCCTCCCTATCTCTGTAAACTCCTCCAGCCCCTACACCCCTCCCTATCTCTGTAACCCCCTACAACCCTCCCTATCTCTGTAACCTCCTCCAGTCCCTACACCCCTCCCTATCTCTGTTACCTCCTCCAGCCCCTACAATCATCCCTATCCCTGTAACCTCCTCCAGCCCCAACACCCCTCTCTATCTCTGTAACCTCCTGCAGCCCCTACACCCCTCCCTATCTCTGTAAACTCCTCCAGCCCCTACACCCCTCCCTATCTCTGTAACCCCCTACAACCCTCCCTATCTCTGTAACCTCCTCCAGCCTCTACAACCCTCCCTATCTCTGTAACCTCCTCCTGCCCCTACACCCCTCCCTATTTCTGTAACCTCCTCCAGCCCCAACACCCCTCCCTATCCCTGTAACCTCCTGCAGCCCCTACACCCCTCCCTATCTCTGTAACCTCCTCCAGCCCCTACACCCCTCCCTATCTCTAACCACCTCCAGCCCCTACACCCCTCCCTATCTCTGTAACCTCCCCCAGCCCCTACACCCCTCCCTATCTCTGCAAAATCCTTCAGCCCCTACACCCCTCCCTATCTCTGTAACCTCCTCCAGCCCCTACACCCCCCCCTGTCTCTGTAACCTCCTCCAGCCCCTACACCCCTCCCTATCTATGTAACCTCCTCCAGCCCCTACACCCCTCCCTGTCTCTGTAAACTCCTCCAGCCCCTACACCACTCCCTATCTATGTAACCTCCTCCAGACCCGACAACCCTCCCTATCCCAGTAACCTCCTCCAGTCCCCTACAACCCTCCCTATCTCTGTAATCTCCTCCTACCCCTACACCCCTCGCTATCTCTGTAACCTCCTCCAGCACCTACACCCCTCCCTATCCCTGTAATCTCCTCCAGCCCATACAGCCCTCCCTATCTCTAACCTCCTCCAGCCCCTACACCCCTACCTATCTCTGTAATGTCCTCCAGCCCCTACAACCCTCCCTATCTCTGTAACCTCCTCCAGCCATTACACCCCTCCCTATCTCTGTAACTTCCTCCTGCCCCTACAACCCTCTCTATCTCTGTAACCTCCTCCAGCCCCTACACCCCTCCCTATCTCTGTAACCTCCTCCAGCCCCTACACCCCTCCCTATCTCTGTAACCACCACCAGCCCCTACACCCCTCCCTATCTCTGTAACCTCCTCCAGCCATTACACCCCTCACTATCTGTGTAACTTCCTCCTGCCCCTACAACCCTCTCTATCTCTGTAACCTCCTCCAGCCCCTACACCCCTCCCTATCTCTGTAACCTCCTCCAGCCCCTACACCCCTCCCTATCTCTGTAACCACCACCAGCCCCTACACCCCTCCCTATCTCTGTAACCTCCTCCAGCCCCTACACCCCTCCCTATCTCTGTAACCTCCTCCAGCCCCTACATCCCTCCCTATCTCTGTAACCTCCTCCAGCCCCTACACCCCTCCCTATCTCTGTAACCTCCTCCAGCCATCTACACCCCTCCCTATCTCTTTAACCTCCAGCAGCCCCTACACCCCTCCCTATATCTGTAACCTCCACCAGCCCCTACACCCCTCCCTATATCTGTAACCTCCACCAGCCCCTACACCCCTCCCTATCTCTGTAACCTCCTCCAGTCCCTACACCCCTCCTTATATCTGTAACCTCCACCAGGCCCTACACCCCTCCCTATATCTGTAACCTCCACCAGCCCCTACACCCCTCCCTATCTCTGTAACCTCCTCCAGCCCCTACACCCCTCCCTATATCTGTAACCTCCACCAGCCCCTACACCCCTCCCTCTCTCTGTAACCTCCTCCAGCCCCTACACCCCTCCCTATATCTGTAACCTCCACCAGCCCCTACACCCCTCCCTCTCTCTGCAACCTCCTCCAGTCCCAACAAACCTATCTCTATAACCTCCTCCAGCCCAGAAACCCCTACCAATCTCTGCAACCTCCTCCAGTCCCTACAACCCTCCCTATCTCTGTAACTTCCTCCAGCCCCTACAAACCTCCCTATCTCTGTAAACTCCTCCAGCACCTACACCCCTCCCTATCCCTGTATCCTCCTCCAGCCCCTACACCCCTCCTTATCTCTGTAACGTCCTCCAGCCCCTACACCCCTCCCTATCTCTGTAAACTCCTCCAGCCGCTACTCCCCTCCCTATCTCGGTAACATCCTCCAGCTCCCTACACCCCTCCATATCTCTGTAACCTCCTCTAACCCCTACAATCCTCCCTATCTCTGTAACCACCTCCAGCCCCTACACCCCTCCCTATCTCTGTAACCTCCTCCAGCTTCTACAACCCTCCCTGTCTCTGTAAACTCCTCCAGCCCCTACAACCCTCCCTATCTCTGTAACCACCTCCAGCCCCTACACCCCTCCCTATCTCTGTAACCTCCTCCAGCCCCTACACCCCTCCCTATCTCTGCAACCTCCTCCAGCCCCTACACCACTCCCTATCTCTGTAACCTCCTCCAGCCCCGACACCGTGCCCTATCTCTGTAAACTCCTCCAGCCCCTAAAACCCTCCCTATCTCTGTAACCTCCTCCAGCCCCTTTAATCCCTCCCTATCTCTGTAACCTCCTCCACCACCTACACCCCACCCTATCTCTGTAACCTCCTCCAGCCCCGACACCCCTCCCTATCTCTGTAACCTCCTCCAGCCCCTTTAATCCCTCCCTATCTCTGTAACCTCCTCCAGTCCCTACGCCCCTCCCTATCTCTGTTACCTCCTCCAGACCCTACACCCCTCCCTATCTCTGTAACCTCCTCCAGCCCCTACACCCCTCCCTATCTCTTATCTGTAACCTCCTCCACCCCTACACCCCTCCCTTTCTCTGTAACCTCCTCCAGACCCTACACCCCTCCCTATCTCTGTAACCTCCTCTAGCCCCGACACCCCTCCCTATCTCTTTAAACTCCTCCAGCCCCTACACCCCTCCCTATCTCTGTAACCTCCTCCAGCCCCTACACCCCTCCCTATCTCTGTAACCTCCTCCAGCCCCTACACCCCTCCCTATCTCTAAACTCCTCAAGCCCCTACACCCCTCCCTATCTCTGTAACAACCTCCAGCCCCCACACCCCTCCCTATATCTGTAACCTCCTCCAGCCCCTACACCCCTCCCTATCTCTGTAACCTCCTCCAGCCCCTACACCCCTCGCTATCTCTATAACTCCTCCAGCCACTACACCCCTCCCTATCTCTGTAACAACCTCCAGCCCCCACAACCCTCCCTACCGCTGTAACCTCCTCAAGCCCCTACAACCCTCCCTATCTCTGTAACATCCTCCAGCACCTACAACCCTCCTTATCTTGTAACCTCCTCCAGCCCCTACACCCCTCCCTATCTCTGTAACCTCCTCCAGCCCCGACACCCCTCCCTATCTCTGTAACCTCCTCCAGCCCCTACACCCCTCCCTATATCAGTAACCTCCTCCACCCCCTACACCCCTCCCTATCTCTGTAACCTCCTCCAGACCCTACACCCCTCCCTATCTCTGTAACCTCCTCCAGTCCCTACGCCCCTCCCTATCTCTGTTACCTCCTCCAGACCCTACACCCCTCCCTATCTCTGTAACCTCCTCTAGCCCCGACACCCCTCCCTATCTCTGTAAACTCCTCCAGCCCCTACAATCATCCCTATCCCTGTAACCTCCTCCAGCCCCAACACCCCTCTCTATCTCTGTTACCTCCTCCAGCCCCTACAATCATCCCTATCCCTGTAACCTCCTCCAGCCCCAACACCCCTCTCTATCTCTGTAACCTCCTGCAGCCCCTACACCCCTCCCTATCTCTGTAAACTCCTCCAGCCCCTACACCCCTCCCTATCTCTGTAACCCCCTACAACCCTCCCTATCTCTGTAACCTCCTCCAGCCTCTACAACCCTCCCTATCTCTGTAACCTCCTCCTGCCCCTACACCCCTCCCTATCTCTGTAACCTCCTCCAGCCCCTACAATCATCCCTATCCCTGTAACCTCCTCCAGCCCCAACACCCCTCTCTATCTCTGTAACCTCCTGCAGCCCCTACACCCCTCCCTATCTCTGTAAACTCCTCCAGCCCCTACACCCCTCCCTATCTCTGTAACCCCCTACAACCCTCCCTATCTCTGTAACCTCCTCCAGCCTCTACAACCCTCCCTATCTCTGTAACCTCCTCCTGCCCCTACACCCCTCCCTATCTCTGTAACCTCCTCCAGCCCCAACACCCCTCCCTATCCCTGTAACCTCCTGCAGCCCCTACACCCCTCCCTATCTCTGTAACCTCCTCCAGCCCCTACACCCCTCCCTATCTCTAACCACCTCCAGCCCCTACACCCCTCCCTATCTCTGTAACCTCCTCCAGCCCCTACACCCCTCCCTATCTCTGCAAAATCCTTCAGCCCCTACACCCCTCCCTATCTCTGTAACCTCCTCCAGCCCCTACACCCCTCCCTGTCTCTGTAACCTCCTCCAGCCCCTACACCCCTCCCTATCTATGTAACCTCCTCCAGCCCCTACACCCCTCCCTGTCTCTGTAAACTCCTCCAAACCCTACACCACTCCCTATCTATGTAACCTCCTCCAGACCCTACAACCCTCCCTATCCCAGTAACCTCCTCCAGTCCCCTACAACCCTCCCTATCTCTGTAATCTCCACCAACCCCTACACCCCTCGCTATCTCTGTAACCTCCTCCAGCACCTACACCCCTCCCTATCCCTGTAATCTCCTCCAGCCCATACAGCCCTCCCTATCTCTAACCTCCTCCAGCCTCTACACCCCTACCTATCTCTGTAATGTCCTCCAGCCCCTACAACCCTCCCTATCTCTGTAACCTCCTCCAGTCCCTACACCCCTATCTCTGTTACCACCTCCAGACCCTACACCCCTCCCTATCTCTGTAACCTCCTCTAGCCACTACACCCCTCCCTATCTCTGTAACCTCCTCCAGCCACTACATCCCTCCCTATCTCTGTAACCTCCTCCAACCCCTACAACACTCCCTATCTGTGTAACCTCCTCCAGTCCCTACACCCCTCCCTATCTCTGTTACCTCCTCCAGCCCCGACAATCCTCCCTATCCCTGTAACCTCCTCCAGCCCCTACAACCCTCCCTATCTCTGTAACCTCCTCCAGCCCCTACACCCCTCCCTATCTCTGTAACCTCCTCCAGCCCCTACACCCCTCCCTATCTCTGTAAACTCCTCCAGCCCCTACACCCCTCCCTATCTCTGTAACAACCTCCAGCCCCCACAACCCTCCCTACCTCTGTAACCTCCTCCAGCCCCAACAAACCTCCCTATCTCTGTAACCTCCTCCAGCCCCTACAACCCTCCCTATCTCTGTAACCTCCTCCAGCCCCTACACCCCTCCCTATCTCTGTAACCTCCTCCAGCCCCTACACCCCTCCCTATCTCTAAACTCCTCCAGCCCCTACACCCCTCCCTATCTCTGTAACAACCTCCAGCCCCCACACCCCTCCCTATATCTGTAACCTCCTCCAGCCCCTACACCCCTCCCTATCTCTGTAACCTCCTCCAGCCCCTACACCCCTCGCTATCTCTGTAAACTCCTCCAGCCACTACACCCCTCCCTATCTCTGTAACAACCTCCAGCCCCCACAACCCTCCCTACCGCTGTAACCTCCTCAAGCCCCTACAACCCTCCCTATCTCTGTAACATCCTCCAGCACCTACAACCCTCCTTATCTTGTAACCTCCTCCAGCCCCTACACCCCTCCCTATCTCTGTAACCTCCTCCAGCCCCTACACCCCTCCCTATCTCTGTAACCTCCTCCAGCCCCTACACCCCTCCCTATATCAGTAACCTCCTCCACCCCCTACACCCCTCCCTATCTCTGTAACCTCCTCCAGACCCTACACCCCTCCCTATCTCTGTAACCTCCTCCAGTCCCTACGCCCCTCCCTATCTCTGTTACCTCCTCCAGACCCTACACCCCTCCCTATCTCTGTAACCTCCTCTAGCCCCGACACCCCTCCCTATCTCTGTAAACTCCTCCAGCCCCTACAATCATCCCTATCCCTGTAACCTCCTCCAGCCCCAACACCCCTCTCTATCTCTGTAACCTCCTGCAGCCCCTACACCCCTCCCTATCTCTGTAAACTCCTCCAGCCCCTACACCCCTCCCTATCTCTGTAACCCCCTACAACCCTCCCTATCTCTGTAACCTCCTCCAGCCTCTACAACCCTCCCTATCTCCGTAACCTCCTCCTGCCCCTACACCCCTCCCTATCTCTGTAACCTCCTCCAGCCCCTACAATCATCCCTATCCCTGTAACCTCCTCCAGCCCCAACACCCCTCTCTATCTCTGTAACCTCCTGCAGCCCCTACACCCCTCCCTATCTCTGTAAACTCCTCCAGCCCCTACACCCCTCCCTATCTCTGTAACCCCCTACAACCCTCCCTATCTCTGTAACCTCCTCCAGCCTCTACAACCCTCCCTATCTCTGTAACCTCCTCCTGCCCCTACACCCCTCCCTATCTCTGTAACCTCCTCCAGCCCCAACACCCCTCCCTATCCCTGTTACCTCCTGCAGCCCCTACACCCCTCCCTATCTCTGTAACCTCCTCCAGCCCCTACACCCCTCCCTATCTCTAACCACCTCCAGCCCCTACACCCCTCCCTATCTCTGTAACCTCCTCCAGCCCCTACACCCCTCCCTATCTCTGCAAAATCCTTCAGCCCCTACACCCCTCCCTATCTCTGTAACCTCCTCCAGCCCCTACACCCCTCCCTGTCTCTGTAACCTCCTCCAGCCCCTACACCCCTCCCTATCTATGTAACCTCCTCCAGCCCCTACACCCCTCCCTGTCTCTGTAAACTCCTCCAGCCCCTACACCACTCCCTATCTATGTAACCTCCTCCAGACCCTACAACCCTCCCTATCCCAGTAACCTCCTCCAGTCCCCTACAACCCTCCCTATCTCTGTAATCTCCACCAACCCCTACACCCCTCGCTATCTCTGTAACCTCCTCCAGCACCTACACCCCTCCCTATCCCTGTAATCTCCTCCAGCCCATACAGCCCTCCCTATCTCTAACCCCCTCCAGCCCCTACACCCCTACCTATCTCTGTAATGTCCTCCAGCCCCTACAACCCTCCCTATCTCTGTAACCTCCTCCAGTCCCTACACCCCTATCTCTGTTACCACCTCCAGACCCTACACCCCTCCCTATCTCTGTAACCTCCTCTAGCCACTACACCCCTCCCTATCTCTGTAACCTCCTCCAGCCACTACATCCCTCCCTATCTCTGTAACCTCCTCCAACCCCTACAACACTCCCTATCTGTGTAACCTCCTCCAGTCCCTACACCCCTCCCTATCTCTGTTACCTCCTCCAGCCCCGACAATCCTCCCTATCCCTGTAACCTCCTCCAGCCCCTACAACCCTCCCTATCTCTGTAACCTCCTCCAGCCCCTACACCCCTCCCTATCTCTGTAACCTCCTCCAGCCCCTACACCCCTCCCTATCTCTGTAAACTCCTCCAGCCCCTACACCCCTCCCTATCTCTGTAACAACCTCCAGCCCCCACAACCCTCCCTACCTCTGTAACCTCCTCCAGCCCCAACAAACCTCCCTATCTCTGTAACCTCCTCCAGCCCCTACAACCCTCCCTATCTCTGTAACCTCCTCCAGCCCCTACAGCCCTCCCTATATCTGTAACCTCCTCCACACCCTACACCCCTCCCTATCTCTGTAACCTCCTCCAGCCCCTACACCCCTCCCTATCTCTGTAACCTCCTCCAGCCCCTACACCCCTCCCTATCTCTTATCTGTAACCTCCTCCACCCCTACACCCCTCCCTATCTCTGTAACCTCCTCCAGACCCTACACCCCTCCCTATCTCTGTAACCTCCTCTAGCCCCGACACCCCTCCCTATCTCTGTAAACTCCTCCAGCCCTTACACCCCTCCCTATCTCTGTAACCCCCTACAACCCTCCCTATCTCTGTAACCTCCTCCAGCCCCTACACCCCTCCCTATCTCTGTAACAACCTCCAGCCCCCACACCCCTCCCTACCTCTGTAACCTCCTCCAGCCCCTACAACCCTCCCTATCTCTGTAACCTCCTCCAGCCCCTACAACCCTCTCTATCTCTGTAACCTCCTCCAGTCCCTACAGCCCTCCCTATATCTGTAACCTCCTCCACCCCCTACACCCCTCCCTATCTCTGTAACCTCCTCCAGCCCCTACACCCCTCCCTATCTCTGTAAACTCCTCCAGCCACTACACCCCTCCCTATCTCTGTAACAACCTCCAGCCCCCACAACCCTCCCTACCGCTGTAACCTCCTCAAGCCCCTACAACCCTCCCTATCTCTGTAACATCCTCCAGCACCTACAACCCTCCTTATCTTGTAACCTCCTCCAGCCCCTACACCCCTCCCTATCTCTGTAACCTCCTCCAGCCCCTACAACCCTCCCTATCTCTGTAACCTCCTCCAGCCCCTACACCCCTCCCTATCTCTGTAACCTCCTCCAGCCCCTACACCCCTCCCTATCTCTGTAACCTCCTCCAGCCCCTACACCCCTCCCTATATCAGTAACCTCCTCCACCCCCTACACCCCTCCCTATCTCTGTAACCTCCTCCAGACCCTACACCCCTCCCTATCTCTGTAACCTCCTCCAGTCCCTACGCCCCTCCCTATCTCTGTTACCTCCTCCAGACCCTACACCCCTCCCGATCTCTGTAACCTCCTCTAGCCCCGACACCCCTCCATATCTCTGTAAACTCCTCCAGCCCCTACACCCCTCCCTATCTCTGTAACCCCCTACAACCCTCCCTATCTCTGTAACCTCCTCCAGTCCCTACACCCCTCCCTATCTCTGTTACCTCCTCCAGCCCCTACAATCATCCCTATCCCTGTAATCTCCTCCAGCCCCAACACCCCTCTCTATCTCTGTAACCTCCTGCAGCCCCTACACCCCTCCCTATCTCTGTAAACTCCTCCAGCCCCTACACCCCTCCCTATCTCTGTAACCCCCTACAACCCTCACTATCTCTGTAACCTCCTCCAGCCTCTACAACCCTCCCTATCTCTGTAACCTCCTCCTGCCCCTACACCCCTCCCTATCTCTGTAACCTCCTCCAGCCCCAACACCCCTCCCTATCTCTGTAACCTCCTCCAGCACCTACACCCCTCCCTATCTCTAACCACCTCCAGCCCCTACACCCCTCCCTATCTCTGTAACCTCCTCCAGCCCCTACACCCCTCCCTATCTCTGTAAACTCCTCCAGCCCCTACACCCCTCCCTGTCTCTGTAAACTCCTCCAGCCCCCACACCACTCCCTATCTATGTAACCTCCTCCAGACCCTACAACCCTCCCTATCCCAGTAACCTCCTCCAGTCCCCTACAACCCTCCCTATCTCTGTAATCTCCTCCAACCCCTACACCCCTCGCTATCTCTGTAACCTCCTCCAGCACCTACACCCCTCCCTATCCCTGTAATCTCCTCCAGCCCATACAGCCCTCCCTATCTCTAACCTCCTCCAGCCCCTACACCCCTACCTATCTCTGTAATGTCCTCCAGCCCCTACAACCCTCCCTATCTCTGTAACCTCCTCCAGCCCCTACACCCCTCCCTATCTCTGTAACTTCCTCCTGCCCCTACAACCCTCTCTATCTCTGTAACCTCCTCCAGCCCCTACACCCCTCCCTATCTCTGTAACCACCTCCAGCCCCTACACCCCTCCCTATCTCTGTAACCTCCTCCAGCCCCTACATCCCTCCCTATCTCTGTAACCTCCTCCAGCCCCCTACACCCCTCCCTATCTCTTTAACCTCCAGCAGCCCCTACACCCCTCCCTATATCTGTAACCTCCACCAGCCCCTACACCCCTCCCTATATCTGTAACCTCCACCAGCCCCTACACCCCTCCCTATCTCTGTAACCTCCTCCAGTCCCTACACCCCTCCTTATATCTGTAACCTCCACCAGGCCCTACACCCCTCCCTATATCTGTAACCTCCTCCAGTTCCCTACACCCCTCCCTATATCTGTAACCTCCACCAGCCCCTACACCCCTCCCTATCTCTGTAACCTCCTCCAGCCCCTACACCCCTCCCTATATCTGTAACCTCCACCAGCCCCTACACCCCTCCCTCTCTCTGTAACCTCCTCCAGTCCCAACAAACCTATCTCTGTAACCTCCTCCAGCCCAGAAACCCCTACCAATCTCTGCAACCTCCTCCAGTACCTACAACCCTCCCTATCTTTGTAACTTCCTCCAGCCCCTACAAACCTCCCTATCTCTGTAAACTCCTCCAGCACCTACACCCTCCCTATCCCTGTATCCTCCTCCAGCCCCTACACCCCTCCTTATCTCTGTAACATCCTCCAGCCCCTACACCCCTCCCTATCTCTGTAAACTCCTCCAGCCGCTACTCCCCTCCCTATCTCTGTAACATCCTCCAGCTCCCTACACCCCTCCCTATCTCTGTAACCTCCTCCAGCTTCTACAACCCTCCCTGTCTCTGTAACCTCCTCCAGCCCCTACAACCCTCCCTATCTCTGTAAACACCTCCAGCCCCTACACCCCTCGCTATCTCTGTAACCTCCTCCAGCCCCTACACCCCTCCCTATCTCTGCAACCTCCTCCAGCCCCTACACCACTCCCTATCTCTGTAACCTCCTCCAGCCCCGACACCCTGCCCTATCTCTGTAAACTCCTCCAGCCCCTACAACCCTCCCTATCTCTGTAACCTCCTCCAGCCCCTTTAATCCCTCCCTATCTCTGTAACCTCCTCCACCACCTACACCCCGCCCTATCTCTGTAACCTCCTCCAGCCCCGACACCCCTCCCTATCTCTGCAACCTCCTCCAGCCCCTTTAATCCCTCCCTATCTCTGTAACCTCCTCCAGTCCCTACGCCCCTCCCTATCTCTGTTACCTCCTCCAGACCCTACACCCCTCCCTATCTCCGTAACCTCCTCTAGCCCCTACACCCCTCCCTATCTCTGTAAACTCATCCAGCCCCTACACCCCTCCCTATCTCTGTAACCCCCTACAACCCTCCCTATCTCTGTAACCTCCTCCAGCCTCTACAACCCTCCCTATCTCTGTAATCTCCTCCTGCCCCTACACCCCACCCTATCTCTGTAACCTCCTCCAGCCCCAACACCCCTCCCTATCTCTGTAACCTCCTGCAGCCCCTACACCCCTCCCTATCTCTGTAACCTCCTCCAGCCCCTACACCCCTCCCTATCTCTAACCACCTCCAGCCCCTACACCCCTCCCTATCTCTGTAACCTCCTCCAGCCCCTACACCCCTCCCTATCTCTGAAAACCTCCTCCAGCCCCTACACCCCTCCCTATCTCTGTAAAATCCTTCAGCCCCTACACCCCTCCCTATCTCTGTAACCTCCTCCAGCCCCTACACCCCTCCCTGTCTCTGTAACCTCCTCCAGCCCCTACACCCCTCCCTATCTCTGTAACCTCCTCCAGCCCCTACACCCCTCCCTATCTCTGTAACCTCCTCCAGCCCCTACACCCCTCCCTATATCAGTAACCTCCTCCACCCCCTACACCCCTCCCTATCTCTGTAACCTCCTCCAGACCCTACACCCCTCCCTATCTCTGTAACCTCCTCCAGTCCCTACGCCCCTCCCTATCTCTGTTACCTCCTCCAGACCCTACACCCCTCCCTATCTCTGTAACCTCCTCTAGCCCCGACACCCCTCCCTATTTCTGTAAACTCCTCCAGCCCCTACAATCATCCCTATCCCTGTAACCTCCTCCAGCCCCAACACCCCTCTCTATCTCTGTTACCTCCTCCAGCCCCTACAATCATCCCTATCCCTGTAACCTCCTCCAGCCCCAACACCCCTCTCTATCTCTGTAACCTCCTGCAGCCCCTACACCCCTCCCTATCTCTGTAAACTCCTCCAGCCCCTACACCCCTCCCTATCTCTGTAACCCCCTACAACCCTCCCTATCTCTGTAACCTCCTCCAGCCTCTACAACCCTCCCTATCTCTGTAACCTCCTCCTGCCCCTACACCCCTCCCTATCTCTGTAACCTCCTCCAGCCCCTACAATCATCCCTATCCCTGTAACCTCCTCCAGCCCCAACACCCCTCTCTATCTCTGTAACCTCCTGCAGCCCCTACACCCCTCCCTATCTCTGTAAACTCCTCCAGCCCCTACACCCCTCCCTATCTCTGTAACCCCCTACAACCCTCCCTATCTCTGTAACCTCCTCCAGCCTCTACAACCCTCCCTATCTCTGTAACCTCCTCCTGCCCCTACACCCCTCCCTATCTCTGTAACCTCCTCCAGCCCCAACACCCCTCCCTATCCCTGTAACCTCCTGCAGCCCCTACACCCCTCCCTATCTCTGTAACCTCCTCCAGCCCCTACACCCCTCCCTATCTCTAACCACCTCCAGCCCCTACACCCCTCCCTATCTCTGTAACCTCCTCCAGCCCCTACACCCCTCCCTATCTCTGCAAAATCCTTCAGCCCCTACACCCCTCCCTATCTCTGTAACCTCCTCCAGCCCCAACACCCCTCCCTGTCTCTGTAACCTCCTCCAGCCCCTACACCCCTCCCTATCTATGTAACCTCCTCCAGCCCCTACACCCCTCCCTGTCTCTGTAAACTCCTCCAGCCCCTACACCACTCCCTATCTATGTAACCTCCTCCAGACCCTACAACCCTCCCTATCCCAGTAACCTCCTCCAGTCCCCTACAACCCTCCCTATCTCTGTAATCTCCTCCAACCCCTACACCCCTCGCTATCTCTGTAACCTCCTCCAGCACCTACACCCCTCCCTATCCCTGTAATCTCCTCCAGCCCATACAGCCCTCCCTATCTCTAACCTCCTCCAGCCCCTACACCCCGACCTATCTCTGTAATGTCCTCCAGCCCCTACAACCCTCCCTATCTCTGTAACCTCCTCCAGTCCCTACACCCCTATCTCTGTTACCACCTCCAGACCCTACACCCCTCCCTATCTCTGTAACCTCCTCTAGCCACTACACCCCTCCCTATCTCTGTAACCTCCTCCAGCCCCTACATCCCTCCCTATCTCTGTAACCTCCTCCAACCCCTACAACACTCCCTATCTGTGTAACCTCCTCCAGTCCCTACACCCCTCCCTATCTCTGTTACCTCCTCCAGCCCCGACAATCCTCCCTATCCCTGTAACCTCCTCCAGCCCCTACAACCCTCCCTATCTCTGTAACCTCCTCCAGCCCCTACACCCCTCCCTATCTCTGTAACCTCCTCCAGCCCCTACACCCCTCCCTATCTCTGTAAACTCCTCCAGCCCCTACACCCCTCCCTATCTCTGTAACAACCTCCAGCCCCCACAACCCTCCCTACCTCTGTAACCTCCTCCAGCCCCTACAAACCTCCCTATCTCTGTAACCTCCTCCAGCCCCTACAACCCTCCCTATCTCTGTAACCTCCTCCAGCCCCTACAGCCCTCCCTATATCTGTAACCTCCTCCACACCCTACACCCCTCCCTATCTCTGTAACCTCCTCCAGCCCCTACACCCCTCCCTATCTCTGTAACCTCCTCCAGCCCCTACACCCGTCCCTATCTCTTATCTGTAACCTCCTCCACCCCTACACCCCTCCCTATCTCTGTAACCTCCTCCAGACCCTACACCCCTCCCTATCTCTGTAACCTCCTCTAGCCCCGACACCCCTCCCTATCTCTGTAAACTCCTCCAGCCCTTACACCCCTCCCTATCTCTGTAACCCCCTACAACCCTCCCTATCTCTGTAACCTCCTCCAGCCCCTACACCCCTCCCTATCTCTAAACTCCTCCAGCCCCTACACCCCTCCCTATCTCTGTAACAACCTCCAGCCCCCACACCCCTCCCTACCTCTGTAACCTCCTCCAGCCCCTACAACCATCCCTGTCTCTGTAACCTCCTCCAGCCCCTACAACCCTCCCTATCTCTGTAACCTCCTCCAGTCCCTACAGCCCTCCCTATATCTGTAACCTCCTCCACCCCCTACACCCCTCCCTATCTCTGTAACCTCCTCCAGCCCCTACACCCCTCCCTATCTCTGTAAACTCCTCCAGCCACTACACCCCTCCCTATCTCTGTAACAACCTCCAGCCCCCACAACCCTCCCTACCGCTGTAACCTCCTCAAGCCCCTACAACCCTCCCTATCTCTGTAACATCCTCCAGCACCTACAACCCTCCTTATCTTGTAACCTCCTCCAGCCCCTACACCCCTCCCTATCTCTGTAACCTCCTCCAGCCCCTACAACCCTCCCTATCTCTGTAACCTCCTCCAGCCCCTACACCCCTCCCTATCTCTGTAACCTCCTCCAGCCCCTACACCCCTCCCTATCTCTGTAACCTCCTCCAGCCCCTACACCCCTCCCTATATCAGTAACCTCCTCCACCCCCTACACCCCTCCCTATCTCTGTAACCTCCTCCAGACCCTACACCCCTCCCTATCTCTGTAACCTCCTCCAGTCCCTACGCCCCTCCCTATCTCTGTTACCTCCTCCAGACCCTACACCCCTCCCGATCTCTGTAACCTCCTCTAGCCCCGACACCCCTCCCTATCTCTGTAAACTCCTCCAGCCCCTACACCCCTCCCTATCTCTGTAACCCCCTACAACCCTCCCTATCTCTGTAACCTCCTCCAGTCCCTACACCCCTCCCTATCTCTGTTACCTCCTCCAGCCCCTACAATCATCCCTATCCCTGTAATCTCCTCCAGCCCCAACACCCCTCTCTATCTCTGTAACCTCCTGCAGCCCCTACACCCCTCCCTATCTCTGTAAACTCCTCCAGCCCCTACACCCCTCCCTATCTCTGTAACCCCCTACAACCCTCACTATCTCTGTAACCTCCTCCAGCCTCTACAACCCTCCCTATCTCTGTAACCTCCTCCTGCCCCTACACCCCTCCCTATCTCTGTAACCTCCTCCAGCCCCAACACCCCTCCCTATCTCTGTAACCTCCTCCAGCACCTACACCCCTCCCTATCTCTAACCACCTCCAGCCCCTACACCCCTCCCTATCTCTGTAACCTCCTCCAGCCCCTACACCCCTCCCTATCTCTGTAAACTCCTCCAGCCCCTACACCCCTCCCTGTCTCTGTAAACTCCTCCAGCCCCCACACCACTCCCTATCTATGTAACCTCCTCCAGCCCCTACACCCCTCCCTATCTCTAAACTCCTCCAGCCCCTACACCCCTCCCTATCTCTGTAACAACCTCCAGCCCCCACACCCCTCCCTATATCTGTAACCTCCTCCAGCCCCTACACCCCTCCCTATCTCTGTAACCTCCTCCAGCCCCTACACCCCTCGCTATCTCTGTAAACTCCTCCAGCCACTACACCCCTCCATATCTCTGTAACAAACTCCAGCCCCCACAACCCTCCCTACCGCTGTAACCTCCTCAAGCCCCTACAACCCTCCCTATCTCTGTAACATCCTCCAGCACCTACAACCCTCCTTATCTTGTAACCTCCTCCAGCCCCTACACCCCTCCCTATCTCTGTAACCTCCTCCAGCCCCTACACCCCTCCCTATCTCTGTAACCTCCTCCAGCCCCTACACCCCTCCCTATATCAGTAACCTCCTCCACCCCCTACACCCCTCCCTATCTCTGTAACCTCCTCCAGACCCTACACCCCTCCCTATCTCTGTAACCTCCTCCAGTCCCTACGCCCCTCCCTATCTCTGTTACCTCCTCCAGACCCTACACCCCTCCCTATCTCTGTAACCTCCTCTAGCCCCGACACCCCTCCCTATCTCTGTAAACTCCTCCAGCCCCTACAATCATCCCTATCCCTGTAACCTCCTCCAGCCCCAACACCCCTCTCTATCTCTGTTACCTCCTCCAGCCCCTACAATCATCCCTATCCCTGTAACCTCCTCCAGCCCCAACACCCCTCTCTATCTCTGTAACCTCCTGCAGCCCCTACACCCCTCCCTATCGCTGTAAACTCCTCCAGCCCCTACACCCCTCCCTATCTCTGTAACCCCCTACAACCCTCCCTATCTCTGTAACCTCCTCCAGCCTCTACAACCCTCCCTATCTCTGTAACCTCCTCCTGCCCCTACACCCCTCCCTATCTCTGTAACCTCCTCCAGCCCCTACAATCATCCCTATCCCTGTAACCTCCTCCAGCCCCAACACCCCTCTCTATCTCTGTAACCTCCTGCAGCCCCTACACCCCTCCCTATCTCTGTAAACTCCTCCAGCCCCTACACCCCTCCCTATCTCTGTAACCCCCTACAACCCTCCCTATCTCTGTAACCTCCTCCAGCCTCTACAACCCTCCCTATCTCTGTAACCTCCTCCTGCCCCTACACCCCTCCCTATCTCTGTAACCTCCTCCAGCCCCAACACCCCTCCCTATCCCTGTAACCTCCTGCAGCCCCTACACCCCTCCCTATCTCTGTAACCTCCTCCAGCCCCTACACCCCTCCCTATCTCTAACCACCTCCAGCCCCTACACCCCTCCCTATCTCTGTAACCTCCTCCAGCCCCTACACCCCTCCCTATCTCTGCAAAATCCTTCAGCCCCTACACCCCTCCCTATCTCTGTAACCTCCTCCAGCCCCTACACCCCTCCCTGTCTCTGTAACCTCCTCCAGCCCCTACACCCCTCCCTATCTATGTAACCTCCTCCAGCCCCTACACCCCTCCCTGTCTCTGTAAACTCCTCCAGCCCCTACACCACTCCCTATCTATGTAACCTCCTCCAGACCCTACAACCCTCCCTATCCCAGTAACCTCCTCCAGTCCCCTACAACCCTCCCTATCTCTGTAATCTCCTCCAACCCCTACACCCCTCGCTATCTCTGTAACCTCCTCCAGCACCTACACCCCTCCCTATCCCTGTAATCTCCTCCAGCCCATACAGCCCTCCCTATCTCTAACCTCCTCCAGCCCCTACACCCCGACCTATCTCTGTAATGTCCTCCAGCCCCTACAACCCTCCCTATCTCTGTAACCTCCTCCAGTCCCTACACCCCTATCTCTGTTACCACCTCCAGACCCTACACCCCTCCCTATCTCTGTAACCTCCTCTAGCCACTACACCCCTCCCTATCTCTGTAACCTCCTCCAGCCCCTACATCCCTCCCTATCTCTGTAACCTCCTCCAACCCCTACAACACTCCCTATCTGTGTAACCTCCTCCAGTCCCTACACCCCTCCCTATCTCTGTTACCTCCTCCAGCCCCGACAATCCTCCCTATCCCTGTAACCTCCTCCAGCCCCTACAACCCTCCCTATCTCTGTAACCTCCTCCAGCCCCTACACCCCTCCCTATCTCTGTAACCTCCTCCAGCCCCTACACCCCTCCCTATCTCTGTAAACTCCTCCAGCCCCTACACCCCTCCCTATCTCTGTAACAACCTCCAGCCCCCACAACCCTCCCTACCTCTGTAACCTCCTCCAGCCCCTACAAACCTCCCTATCTCTGTAACCTCCTCCAGCCCCTACAACCCTCCCTATCTCTGTAACCTCCTCCAGCCCCTACAGCCCTCCCTATATCTGTAACCTCCTCCACACCCTACACCCCTCCCTATCTCTGTAACCTCCTCCAGCCCCTACACCCCTCCCTATCTCTGTAACCTCCTCCAGCCCCTACACCCGTCCCTATCTCTTATCTGTAACCTCCTCCACCCCTACACCCCTCCCTATCTCTGTAACCTCCTCCAGACCCTACACCCCTCCCTATCTCTGTAACCTCCTCTAGCCCCGACACCCCTCCCTATCTCTGTAAACTCCTCCAGCCCTTACACCCCTCCCTATCTCTGTAACCCCCTACAACCCTCCCTATCTCTGTAACCTCCTCCAGCCCCGACACCCCTCCCTATCTCTAAACTCCTCCAGCCCCTACACCCCTCCCTATCTCTGTAACAACCTCCAGCCCCCACACCCCTCCCTACCTCTGTAACCTCCTCCAGCCCCTACAACCATCCCTGTCTCTGTAACCTCCTCCAGCCCCTACAACCCTCCCTATCTCTGTAACCTCCTCCAGTCCCTACAGCCCTCCCTATATCTGTAACCTCCTCCACCCCCTACACCCCTCCCTATCTCTGTAACCTCCTCCAGCCCCTACACCCCTCCCTATCTCTGTAAACTCCTCCAGCCACTACACCCCTCCCTATCTCTGTAACAACCTCCAGCCCCCACAACCCTCCCTACCGCTGTAACCTCCTCAAGCCCCTACAACCCTCCCTATCTCTGTAACATCCTCCAGCACCTACAACCCTCCTTATCTTGTAACCTCCTCCAGCCCCTACACCCCTCCCTATCTCTGTAACCTCCTCCAGCCCCTACAACCCTCCCTATCTCTGTAACCTCCTCCAGCCCCTACACCCCTCCCTATCTCTGTAACCTCCTCCAGCCCCTACACCCCTCCCTATCTCTGTAACCTCCTCCAGCCCCTACACCCCTCCCTATATCAGTAACCTCCTCCACCCCCTACACCCCTCCCTATCTCTGTAACCTCCTCCAGACCCTACACCCCTCCCTATCTCTGTAACCTCCTCCAGTCCCTACGCCCCTCCCTATCTCTGTTACCTCCTCCAGACCCTACACCCCTCCCGATCTCTGTAACCTCCTCTAGCCCCGACACCCCTCCCTATCTCTGTAAACTCCTCCAGCCCCTACACCCCTCCCTATCTCTGTAACCCCCTACAACCCTCCCTATCTCTGTAACCTCCTCCAGTCCCTACACCCCTCCCTATCTCTGTTACCTCCTCCAGCCCCTACAATCATCCCTATCCCTGTAATCTCCTCCAGCCCCAACACCCCTCTCTATCTCTGTAACCTCCTGCAGCCCCTACACCCCTCCCTATCTCTGTAAACTCCTCCAGCCCCTACACCCCTCCCTATCTCTGTAACCCCCTACAACCCTCACTATCTCTGTAACCTCCTCCAGCCTCTACAACCCTCCCTATCTCTGTAACCTCCTCCTGCCCCTACACCCCTCCCTATCTCTGTAACCTCCTCCAGCCCCAACACCCCTCCCTATCTCTGTAACCTCCTCCAGCACCTACACCCCTCCCTATCTCTAACCACCTCCAGCCCCTACACCCCTCCCTATCTCTGTAACCTCCTCCAGCCCCTACACCCCTCCCTATCTCTGTAAACTCCTCCAGCCCCTACACCCCTCCCTGTCTCTGTAAACTCCTCCAGCCCCCACACCACTCCCTATCTATGTAACCTCCTCCAGACCCTACAACCCTCCCTATCCCAGTAACCTCCTCCAGTCCCCTACAACCCTCCCTATCTCTGTAATCTCCTCCAACCCCTACACCCCTCGCTATCTCTGTAACCTCCTCCAGCACCTACACCCCTCCCTATCCCTGTAATCTCCTCCAGCCCATACAGCCCTCCCTATCTCTAACCTCCTCCAGCCCCTACACCCCTACCTATCTCTGTAATGTCCTCCAGCCCCTACAACCCTCCCTATCTCTGTAACCTCCTCCAGCCCCTACACCCCTCCCTATCTCTGTAACTTCCTCCTGCCCCTACAACCCTCTCTATCTCTGTAACCTCCTCCAGCCCCTACACCCCTCCCTATCTCTGTAACCTCCTCCAGCCCCTACACCCCTCCCTATCTCTGTAACCACCTCCAGCCCCTACACCCCTCCCTATCTCTGTAACCTCCTCCAGCCCCTACACCCCTCCCTATCTCTGTAACCTCCTCCAGCCCCTACATCCCTCCCTATCTCTGTAACCTCCTCCAGCCCCTACACCCCTCCCTATCTCTGTAACCTCCTCCAGCCCCCTACACCCCTCCCTATCTCTTTAACCTCCAGCAGCCCCTACACCCCTCCCTATATCTGTAACCTCCACCAGCCCCTACACCCCTCCCTATATCTGTAACCTCCACCAGCCCCTACACCCCTCCCTATCTCTGTAACCTCCTCCAGTCCCTACACCCCTCCTTATATCTGTAACCTCCACCAGGCCCTACACCCCTCCCTATATCTGTAACCTCCTCCAGTTCCCTACACCCCTCCCTATATCTGTAACCTCCACCAGCCCCTACACCCCTCCCTATCTCTGTAACCTCCTCCAGCCCCTACACCCCTCCCTATATCTGTAACCTCCACCAGCCCCTACACCCCTCCCTCTCTCTGTAACCTCCTCCAGTCCCAACAAACCTATCTCTGTAACCTCCTCCAGCCCAGAAACCCCTACCAATCTCTGCAACCTCCTCCAGTACCTACAACCCTCCCTATCTTTGTAACTTCCTCCAGCCCCTACAAACCTCCCTATCTCTGTAAACTCCTCCAGCACCTACACCCTCCCTATCCCTGTATCCTCCTCCAGCCCCTACACCCCTCCTTATCTCTGTAACATCCTCCAGCCCCTACACCCCTCCCTATCTCTGTAAACTCCTCCAGCCGCTACTCCCCTCCCTATCTCTGTAACATCCTCCAGCTCCCTACACCCCTCCCTATCTCTGTAACCTCCTCCAGCTTCTACAACCCTCCCTGTCTCTGTAACCTCCTCCAGCCCCTACAACCCTCCCTATCTCTGTAAACACCTCCAGCCCCTACACCCCTCGCTATCTCTGTAACCTCCTCCAGCCCCTACACCCCTCCCTATCTCTGCAACCTCCTCCAGCCCCTACACCACTCCCTATCTCTGTAACCTCCTCCAGCCCCGACACCCTGCCCTATCTCTGTAAACTCCTCCAGCCCCTACAACCCTCCCTATCTCTGTAACCTCCTCCAGCCCCTTTAATCC
The DNA here is from genome assembly GCA_026770705.1 of Isurus oxyrinchus. Taxonomy (NCBI): domain Eukaryota; kingdom Metazoa; phylum Chordata; class Chondrichthyes; order Lamniformes; family Lamnidae; genus Isurus; species Isurus oxyrinchus. The sequence continues at coordinate 35,820 of JANJGN010001536.1, forward strand.
CTCCCTATCTCTGTAACCTCCTCCACCACCTACACCCCGCCCTATCTCTGTAACCTCCTCCAGCCCCGACACCCCTCCCTATCTCTGTAACCTCCTCCAGCCCCTTTAATCCCTCCCTATCTCTGTAACCTCCTCCAGTCCCTACGCCCCTCCCTATCTCTGTTACCTCCTCCAGACCCTACACCCCTCCCTATCTCCGTAACCTCCTCTAGCCCCTACACCCCTCCCTATCTCTGTAAACTCATCCAGCCCCTACACCCCTCCCTATCTCTGTAACCCCCTACAACCCTCCCTATCTCTGTAACCTCCTCCAGCCTCTACAACCCTCCCTATCTCTGTAACCTCCTCCTGCCCCTACACCCCACCCTATCTCTGTAACCTCCTCCAGCCCCAACACCCCTCCCTATCTCTGTAACCTCCTGCAGCCCCTACACCCCTCCCTATCTCTGTAACCTCCTCCAGCCCCTACACCCCTCCCTATCTCTAACCACCTCCAGCCCCTACACCCCTCCCTATCTCTGTAACCTCCTCCAGCCCCTACACCCCTCCCTATCTCTGAAAACCTCCTCCAGCCCCTACACCCCTCCCTATCTCTGTAAAATCCTTCAGCCCCTACACCCCTCCCTATCTATGTAACCTCCTCCAGCCCCTACACCCCTCCCTGTCTCTGTAACCTCCTCCAGCCCCTACACCCCTCCCTATCTATGTAACCTCCTCCAGCCCCTACACCCCTCCCTGTCTCTGTAAACTCCTCCAGCCCCTACACCACTCCCTATCTCTGTAACCTCCTCCAGACCCTACAACCCTCCCTATCCCAGTAACCTCCTCCAGTCCCCTACAACCCTCCCTATCTCTGTAATCTCCTCCAACCCCTACACCCCTCGCTATCTCTGTAACCTCCTCCAGCACCTACACCCCTCCCTATCCCTGTAATCTCCTCCAGCCCGTACAGCCCTCCCTATCTCTAACCTCCTCCAGCCCCTACACCCCTACCTATCTCTGTAATGTCCTCCAGCCCCTACAACCCTCCCTATCTCTGTAACCTCCTCCAGCCCCTACACCCCTCCCTATCACTGTAACCTCCTCCAGACCCTACACCCCTTCCTATCTCTGTAACCTCCTCCAGCCCCTACACCCCTCCCTATCTCTTTAACTTCCTCCTGCCCCTACAACCCTCCCTATCTCTGCAACCTCCTCCAGCACCCTACACCCCTCCCTATCTCTTTAACCTCCTCCAGCCCCTACCACCCTCCCTATCTCTGTAAACTCCGCCAGAACCTACACCCCTCCCTATCTCTGTAAACTCCTCCAGCCCGTACACCCTTCCCTATCTCTGTAACCTCCTCCAGCCCCTACACCCTTCCCTATCTCTGTAACCTCCTCCAGCCCCTACACCCCTCCCTATCTCTGTAACCTCCTCCAGCCCCTACACCCCTCCCTATCTCTGTAACCTCCTCCAGCCCCTACACCCCTCCCTATCACTGTAACCTCCTCCAGCCCCTACACCCCTCCCTACCTCTGTAACCTCCTCCAGCCCCTACAACCCTCCCTATCTCTGTAACATCCTCCAGCACCTACAACACTCCTTATCTTGTAACCTCCTCCAGCGCCTACACCCCTCCCTGTCTCTGTAACCTCCTCCAGCCCCTACAACCCTCCCGATCTCTGTAACCTCCTCCAGCCCCTACACCCCTCCCTATCTCTGTAACCTCCTCCAGCCCCTACAACCCTCCGTATCTCTGTAACCTCCTCCAGCCCCTACACCCCTCCCTATCTCTGTAACCTCCTCCAGCCCCTACAACCCTCCCTATCTCTGTAACCTCCTCCAGCCCCTACACCCCTCCCTATCTCTGTAACCTCCTCCAGCCCCTACAAACCTCCCTATCTCGGTAACCTCCTCCAGCCCCGACACCCCTCCCTATATCTGTAACCTCCTCCACCCCATACACCCCTCCCTATTTCTGTAACCTCCTACAGACCCTACACCCCTCCCTATCTCTGTAACCCCCTCCAGTCCCTACACCCCTCCCTATCTCTGTTACCTCCTCCAGACCCTACACCCCTCCCTATCTCTGTAACCTCCTCTAGCCACTACACCCCTCCCTATCTCTGTAACCTCCTCCAGCCCCTACAACCCTCCCTATCTCTGTAACCTCCTCCAGCCCCTACACCCCTCCCTATCTCTGTAACCTCCTCCAGCCCCTACCACCCTCCCTACCTCTGTAACCTCCTCCAGCCCCTACAAACCTCCCTATCTCTGTAAACTCCTCCAGCACCTACACCCTCCCTATCCCTGTATCCTCCTCCAGCCCCTACACCCCTCCTTATCTCTGTAACATCCTCCAGCCCCTACACCCCTCCCTATCTCTGTAAACTCCTCCAGCCGCTACTCCCCTCCCTATCTCTGTAACATCCTCCAGCTCCCTACACCCCTCCCTATCTCTGTAACCTCCTCCAGCTTCTACAACCCTCCCTGTCTCTGTAACCTCCTCCAGCCCCTACAACCCTCCCTATCTCTGTAAACACCTCCAGCCCCTACACCCCTCGCTATCTCTGTAACCTCCTCCAGCCCCTACACCCCTCCCTATCTCTGCAACCTCCTCCAGCCCCTACACCACTCCCTATCTCTGTAACCTCCTCCAGCCCCGACACCCTGCCCTATCTCTGTAAACTCCTCCAGCCCCTACAACCCTCCCTATCTCTGTAACCTCCTCCAGCCCCTTTAATCCCTCCCTATCTCTGTAACCTCCTCCACCACCTACACCCCGCCCTATCTCTGTAACCTCCTCCAGCCCCGACACCCCTCCCTATCTCTGTAACCTCCTCCAGCCCCTTTAATCCCTCCCTATCTCTGTAACCTCCTCCAGTCCCTACGCCCCTCCCTATCTCTGTTACCTCCTCCAGACCCTACACCCCTCCCTATCTCCGTAACCTCCTCTAGCCCCTACACCCCTCCCTATCTCTGTAAACTCATCCAGCCCCTACACCCCTCCCTATCTCTGTAACCCCCTACAACCCTCCCTATCTCTGTAACCTCCTCCAGCCTCTACAACCCTCCCTATCTCTGTAACCTCCTCCTGCCCCTACACCCCACCCTATCTCTGTAACCTCCTCCAGCCCCAACACCCCTCCCTATCTCTGTAACCTCCTGCAGCCCCTACACCCCTCCCTATCTCTGTAACCTCCTCCAGCCCCTACACCCCTCCCTATCTCTAACCACCTCCAGCCCCTACACCCCTCCCTATCTCTGTAACCTCCTCCAGCCCCTACACCCCTCCCTATCTCTGAAAACCTCCTCCAGCCCCTACACCCCTCCCTATCTCTGTAAAATCCTTCAGCCCCTACACCCCTCCCTATCTATGTAACCTCCTCCAGCCCCTACACCCCTCCCTGTCTCTGTAACCTCCTCCAGCCCCTACACCCCTCCCTATCTATGTAACCTCCTCCAGCCCCTACACCCCTCCCTGTCTCTGTAAACTCCTCCAGCCCCTACACCACTCCCTATCTCTGTAACCTCCTCCAGACCCTACAACCCTCCCTATCCCAGTAACCTCCTCCAGTCCCCTACAACCCTCCCTATCTCTGTAATCTCCTCCAACCCCTACACCCCTCGCTATCTCTGTAACCTCCTCCAGCACCTACACCCCTCCCTATCCCTGTAATCTCCTCCAGCCCGTACAGCCCTCCCTATCTCTAACCTCCTCCAGCCCCTACACCCCTACCTATCTCTGTAATGTCCTCCAGCCCCTACAACCCTCCCTATCTCTGTAACCTCCTCCAGCCCCTACACCCCTCCCTATCACTGTAACCTCCTCCAGACCCTACACCCCTTCCTATCTCTGTAACCTCCTCCAGCCCCTACACCCCTCCCTATCTCTTTAACTTCCTCCTGCCCCTACAACCCTCCCTATCTCTGCAACCTCCTCCAGCACCCTACACCCCTCCCTATCTCTTTAACCTCCTCCAGCCCCTACCACCCTCCCTATCTCTGTAAACTCCGCCAGAACCTACACCCCTCCCTATCTCTGTAAACTCCTCCAGCCCGTACACCCTTCCCTATCTCTGTAACCTCCTCCAGCCCCTACACCCTTCCCTATCTCTGTAACCTCCTCCAGCCCCTACACCCCTCCCTATCTCTGTAACCTCCTCCAGCCCCTACACCCCTCCCTATCTCTGTAACCTCCTCCAGCCCCTACACCCCTCCCTATCACTGTAACCTCCTCCAGCCCCTACACCCCTCCCTACCTCTGTAACCTCCTCCAGCCCCTACAACCCTCCCTATCTCTGTAACATCCTCCAGCACCTACAACACTCCTTATCTTGTAACCTCCTCCAGCGCCTACACCCCTCCCTATCTCTGTAACCTCCTCCAGCCCCTACAACCCTCCCGATCTCTGTAACCTCCTCCAGCCCCTACACCCCTCCCTATCTCTGTAACCTCCTCCAGCCCCTACAACCCTCCGTATCTCTGTAACCTCCTCCAGCCCCTACACCCCTCCCTATCTCTGTAACCTCCTCCAGCCCCTACAACCCTCCCTATCTCTGTAACCTCCTCCAGCCCCTACACCCCTCCCTATCTCTGTAACCTCCTCCAGCCCCTACAAACCTCCCTATCTCGGTAACCTCCTCCAGCCCCGACACCCCTCCCTATATCTGTAACCTCCTCCACCCCATACACCCCTCCCTATTTCTGTAACCTCCTACAGACCCTACACCCCTCCCTATCTCTGTAACCTCCTCCAGTCCCTACACCCCTCCCTATCTCTGTTACCTCCTCCAGACCCTACACCCCTCCCTATCTCTGTAACCTCCTCTAGCCACTACACCCCTCCCTATCTCTGTAACCTCCTCCAGCCCCTACAACCCTCCCTATCTCTGTAACCTCCTCCAGCCCCTACACCCCTCCCTATCTCTGTAACCTCCTCCAGCCCCTACCACCCTCCCTACCTCTGTAACCTCCTCCAGCCCCTACAAACCTCCCTATCTCTGTAACCTCCTCCAGCCCCTTTCAGCCCTCCCTATATCTGTAACCTCCTCCACCCCCTACACCCCTCCCTATCTCTGTAACCTCCTCCAGCCCCTACACCCCTCCCTATCTCTGTAACCTCCTCCAGCCCCTACACCCCTCCCTATCTCTTATCTGTAACCTCCTCCACCCCTACACCCCTCCCTATCTCTGTAACCTCTTCCAGACCCTACACCCCTCCCTATCTCTGTAACCTCCTCTAGCCCCGACACCCCTCCCTATCTCTGTAAACTCCTCCAGCCCCTACACCCCTCCCTATCTCTGTAACCCCCTACCACCCTCCCTATCTCTGTAACCTCCTCCAGTTCCTACAACCCTCCCTATCTCTGTTACCTCCTCCAGCCCCTACAATCATCCCTATCCCTGTAACCTCCTCCAGCCCCAACACCCCTCTCCATCTCTGTAACCTCCTGCAGACCCAACACCCCTCCCTATCTCTGTAAACTCCTCCAGCCCCTACACCCCTCCCTATCTCTGTAACCCCCTACAACCCTCCCTACACCCCTCCCTATCTCTTTAACCTCCTCCAGCCCCTACCACCCTCCCTATCTCTGTAAATTCCGCCAGAACCTACACCCCTCCCTATCTCTGTAACCTCCTCCAGCCCCTAAACCCTTCCCTATCTCTGTAACCTCCTCCAGCCCCTACACCCTTCCCTATCTCTGGAATCTCCTCCAGCCCCTACAACCCTCCCTCCCTCTGTAACTTCCTCCAATCCCTACAACCCTCCCTATCTCTGTAACCTCCGCTATCCCCTACACCCCTCCCTCTCTCTGTAACCTCCTCCAGTCCCAACAAACCTATCTCTGTAAGCTCCTCCAGCCCCTACAAACCTTCCTATCTCAGTAACCTCCTCCAGCCCCTACACCCCTCCCTATCACTGTATCCTCCTCCAGCTCCTACACCCCTCCTTATCTCTGTAACGTCCTCCAGCCCCTACACCCCTCCCTATCTCTGTAAACTCCTCCAGCCCCTACACCCCTCCCTATCTCTGTAACCTCCTCCAGCCCCGACTCCCTTCCCTATCTCTGTATCCTCCTCCAGCCGCTACTCCCCTCCCTATCTCTGTAACATCCTACAGCTCCCTACACCCCTCCCTATCTCTGTAACCTCCTCTAGCCCCTACAATCCTCCCTATCTCTGTAACCACCTCCAGACCCTACAACCCTCCCTATCTCTGTAACCACCTTCAGCCCCTACACCCCTCCCTATCTCTGTAACCTCCTCCAGCCCCTACACCCCTCCCTATCTCTGTAACCTCCTCCAGCACCTACAACCCTCCCTATCTCTGTAACCTCCTCCAGCCCCTTTAATCCCTCCCTATCTCTGTAACCTCCTCCAGCACCTACTCCCCTCCCTATCTCTGTAACTTCCTCCAGCCCCTAAAAACCTCCCTATCTCAGTAACCTCCTCCAGCCGCTACTCCCCTCCCTATCTCTGTAACAACCTCCAGCTCCCTACACCCCTCCCTATCTCTGTAACCTCCGCCAGCCCCTACACCCCTCCCTAACTGTGTAACCTCCTCCAGCCCCTACAACCCTCCCTATCTCTGTAACCTCCTTCAGCCACTTTAATCCCTACCTATCTCTGTAAACTCCTCCAGCACCTACACCCCGCCCTATCCCTGTAACCTCCTCCAGCCCATACACCATTCCCTATCTCTGTAACCTCCTCCAGTCCCTACAACCCTCCCTATCTCTGTAACCTCCTCCAGCCCCTACACCCCTCCCTATATCTGTAACCTCCTCCAGCCCCTACAACCCTTCCTACCTCTGTAACCTCCTCCAGCCCCTAGAACCCTCCCTATCTCTGTAACATCCTCCAGCTCCCTACACCACTCCCTATTTCAGTAACCTCCTCCAGATCCTAAACCCTTCCCTATCTCTGTAACCTCCTCCAGCCTCTACACACCTCCCTATCTCTGTAACCTCCTCCAGCCCCTACAACCCTCCCTATCTCGGTAACCTCCTCCAGCCCCTACACCCCTCCCTATCTCGGTAACCTCCTCCAGCCCCTACAACCCTCCCTATCTCTAAAACCTCCTCCAGCCCCTACACCCCTCCTTATCTTGTAACCTCCTCAAGCCCCTACAACCCTCCCTATCTCTGTAACCTCTTCCAGCCCCTACACCCCTCCCTATCTCTGTAACCTCCTCCAGCCCCTACAACCCTCCCTATCTCTGTAACCTCCTCCAGCCCCGACTCCCTTCCCTATCTCTGTAACCTCCTCCAGCCGCTACTCCCCTCCCTATCTCTGTAACATCCTACAGCTCCCTACACCCCTCCCTATCACTGTATCCTCCTCCAGCCCCTACACCACTCCTTATCTCTGTAACGTCCTCCAGCCCCTACACCCCTCCCTATCTCTGTAAACTCCTCCAGCCCCTACACCCCTCCCTATCTCTGTAACCTCCTCCAGCCCCGACTCCCTTCCCTATCTCTGTAACCTCCTCCAGCCGCAACTCCCCTCCCTATCTCTGTAACATCCTACAGCTCCCTACACCCCTCCCTATCTCTGTAACCTCCTCTAGCCCCTACAATCCTCCCTATCTCTGTAACCACCTCCAGCCCCTACAACCCTCCCTATCTCTGTAACCACCTCCAGCCCCTACACCTCTCCCTATCTCTGTAACCTCCTCCAGCCCCTACACCCCTCCCTATCTCTGTAACCTCCTCCAGCCCCTACAACCCTCCCTATCTCTGTAACCTCCTCCAGCCCCTACACCCCTCCCTATCTCTGTAACCTCCTCCAGCCCCGACACCCCTCCCTATATCTGTAACCTCCTCCACCCCCTACACCCCTCCCTATCTCTGTAACCTCCTACAGACCCTACACCCCTCCCTATCTCTGTAACCTCCTCCAGTCCCTACACCCCTCCCTATCTCTGTTACCTCCTCCAGACCCTACACCCCTCCCTATCTCTGTAACCTCCTCTAGCCGCTACACCCCTCCCTATCTCGGTAACCTCCTCCAGCCCCTACACCCCTCCCTATCTCTGTAACTTCCTCCTGCCCCTACAACCCTCCCTATCTCTGTAACCTCCTCCAGCCTCCTACACCCCTCCCTATCTCTTTAACCTCCTCCAGCCCCTACCACCCTCCCTATCTCTGTAAACTCCGCCAGAACCTACACCCCTCCCTATCTCTGTAACCTCCTCCAGCCCCTAAACCCTTCCCTATCTCTGTAACCTCCTCCAGCCCCTACACCCTTCCCTATCTCTAGAATCTCCTCCAGCCCCTACACCCCTCCCGATCTCTGTAATCTCCTCCAGCCCCTACAACCCTCCCTCCCTCTGTAACTTCCTCCAATCCCTACAACCCTCCCTATCTCTGTAACCTCCGCTATCCCCTACACCCCTCCCTCTCTCTGTAACCTCCTCCAGTCCCAACAAACCTATCTCTGTAACCTCCTCCAGCCCCTACACCCCTCCCTATCTCTGTAACCTCCTCCAGTCCCTACAACCCTCCCTATCTCTGTAACTTCCTCCAGCCCCTACAAACCTTCCTATCTCAGTAACCTCCTCCAGCCCCTACACCCCTCCCTATCACTGTATCCTCCTCCAGCCCCTACACCCCTCCTTATCTCTGTAACGTCCTCCAGCCCCTACACCCCTCCCTATCTCTGTAAACTCCTCCAGCCCCTACACCCTTCCCTATCTCTGTAACCTCCTCCAGCCCCGATTCGCTTCCCTATCTCTGTAACCTCCTCCAGCCGCTACTCCCCTCCCTATCTCTGTAACATCCTACAGCTCCCTACACCCCTCCCTATCTCTGTAACCTCCTCCAGCCCCTACAATCCTCCCTATCTCTGTAACCACCTCCAGCCCCTACAACCCTCCCTATCTTTGTAACCACCTCCAGCCCCTACACCCCTCCCTATCTCTGTAACCTCCTCCAGCCCCTACACCCCTCCCTATCTCTGTAACCTCCTCCAGCCCCTACAACCCTCCCTATATCTGTAACCTCCTCCAGCCCCTTTAATCCCTCCCTATCTCTGTAACCTCCTCCAGCACCTACACCCCTCCCTATCTCTGTAACTTCCTCCAGCCCCTAAAAACCTCCCTATCTCAGTAACCTCCTCCAGCCGCTACTCCCCTCCCTATCTCTGTAACATCCTCCAGCTCCCGACACCCCTCCCTATCTCTGTAACCTCCTCCAGCCCCTACACCCCTCCCTATCTCTGTAACCTCCTCCAGCCCCTACAACCCTCCCTATCTCTGTAACCTCCTTCAGCCCCTTTAATCCCTCCCTATGTCTGTAAACTCCTCCAGCACCTACACCCCGCCCTATCTCTGTAACCTCCTCCAGCCCATACACCATTCCCTATCTCTGTAACCTCCTCCAGTCCATACAACCCTCCCTATCTCTGTAACCTCCTCCAGCCCCTACACCCCTCCCTATATCTGTAACCTCCTCCAGCCACTACAACCCTCCCTATCTCTGTAACCTCCTCCAGCCCCTACAACCCTCCCTATCTCTGTAACCTCCTCCAGCTCCCTACACCACTCCCTATTTCTGTAACCTCCTCCAGATCCTAAACCCTTCCCTATCTCTGTAACCTCCTCCAGCCTCTACACACCTCCCTATCTCTGTAACCTCCTCCAGCCCCTACAACCCTCCCTATCTCGGTAACCTCCTCCAGCCCCTACACCCCTCCCTATCTCTGTAACCTCCTCCAGCCCCTACAACCCTCCCTATCTCTAAAACCTCCTCCAGCCCCTACACCCCTCCTTATCTTGTAACCTCCTCAAGCCCCTACAACCCTCCCTATCTCTGTAACCTCTTCCAGCCCCTACACCCCTCCCTATCTCTGTAACCTCCTCCAGCCCCTACAACCCTCCCTATGTCTGTAACCTCCTCCAGCCCCTACACCCCTCCATATCTCTGTAACCTCCTCCAGCCCCTACAACCCTCCCTATCTCTGTAACCTCCTCCAGCCCCTACAACCCTCCCTATCTCGGTAACCTCCTCCAGCCCCGACACCCCTCCCTATATCTGTAAACTCCTCCACCCCCTACACCCCTCCCTATCTCTGTAACCTCCTACAGACCCTACACCCCTCCCTATCTCTGTAACCTCCTCCAGTCCCTACACCCCTCCCTATCTCTGTTACCTCCTCCAGACCCTACACCCCTCCCTATCTCTGTAACCTCCTCTAGCCGCTACACCCCTCCCTATCTCTGTAACCTCCTCCAGCCCCTACACCCCTCCCTATCTCTGTAACCTCCTCCAGCCCCTACAACCCTCCCTATTTCTGTAACCTCCTCCAGCCCCTTTAATCCCTCCCTATCTCTGTAACCTCCTCCAGCACCTACACCCCTCCCTATCTCTGTAACTTCCTCCAGCCCCTAAAAACCTCCCTATCTCAGTAACCTCCTCCAGCCGCTACTCCCTCCCTATCTCTGTAACATCCTCCAGCTCCCTACACCCCTCCCTATCTCTGTAACCTCCTCCAGCCCCTACACCCCTCCCTATCTCTGTAACCTCCTCCAGCCCCTACAACCCTCCCTATCTCTGTAACCTCCTCCAGCCCCTACACCCCTCCCTATCTCTGTAACCTCCTCCAGCCCCTACAACCCTCCCTATCTCGGTAACCTCCTCCAGCCCCGACACCCCTCCCTATATCTTAACCTCCTCCACCCCCTACACCCCTCCCTATCTCTGTAACCTCCTCTAGCCCCTACACCCCTCCCTATCTCTGTAAACTCCTCCAGCACCTACACCCCTCCCTATCTCTGTAACCCCCTACAACCCTCCCTATCTCTGTAACCTCCTCCAGTCCCGACAACCCTCCCTATCTCTGTTACCTCCTCCAGCCCCTACAATCATCCCTATCCCTGTAAACTCCTCCAGCCCCAACACCCCTCTCCATCTCTGTAAACTCCTGCAGCCCCAACACCCCTCCCTATCTCTGTAAACTCCTCCAGCCCCTACACCCCTCCCTATCTCTGTAACCCCCTACAACCCTCCCTATCTCTGTAACCTCCTCCAGCCTCTACAACCCTCCCTATCTCTGTAACCTCCTCCTGCCCCTACACCCCTTCCCTATCTCTGTAACCTCCTCCAGCCCCAACACCTCTCCCTATCTCTGTAACCTCCTGCAGCCCCTACAACCCTCCCTATCTCTGTAACCTCCTCCAGCCCCTACACCCCTCCCTATCTCTAACCACCTCCAAACCCAACACCCCTCCCTATCTCTGTAACCTCCTCCAGCCCCTACACCCCTCCCTATCTCTGAAAACCTCCTCCAGCCCCTACACCCCTCCCTATCTCTGTAAAATCCTTCAGCCCCTACACCCCTCCCTATCTCTGTCACCTCCTCCAGCCCCTACACCCCTCCCTATCTCTGTAACCTCCTCCAGCCCCTACACCCCTCCCTATCTATGTAACCTCCTCCAGCCCCTACACCCCTCCCTGTCTCTGTAACCTCCTCCAGCCCCTACACCCCTCCCTATCTATGTAACCTCCTCCAGCCCCTACACCCCTCCCTATCTCTGTAACTTCCTCCAGCCCCTACAAACCTTCCTATCTCAGTAACCTCCTCCAGCCCCTACACCCCTCCCTATCACTGTATCCTCCTCCAGCCCCTACACCCCGCCTTATCTCTGTAACGTCCTCCAGCCCCCACACCCCTCCCTATCTCTGTAAACTCCTCCAGCCCCTACACCCCTCCCTATCTCTGTAACCTCCTCCAGCCCCGACTCCCTTCCCTATCTCTGTAACCTCCTCCAGCCGCTACTCCCCTCCCTATCTCTGTAACATCCTACAGCTCCCTACACCCATCCCTATCTCTGTAACCTCCTCTAGCCCCTACAATCCTCCCTATCTCTGTAACCACCTCCAGCCCCTACAACCCTTCCTATCTCTGTAACCACCTCCAGCCCCTACACCCCTCCCTATCTCTGTAACCTCCTCCAGCCCCGACACCCCTCCCTATCTCTGTAACCTCCTCCAGCCCCTACAACCCTCCCTATCTCTGTAACCTCCTCCAGCCCCTTTAATCCCTCCCTATCTCTGTAACCTCCTCCAGCACCTACACCCCTCTCTATCTCTGTAACTTCCTCCAGCCCCTAAAAACCTCCCTATCTCAGTAACCTCCTCCAGCCGCTACTCCCCTCCCTATCTCTAACATCCTCCAGCTCCCTACACCCCTCCCTATCTCTGTAACCTCCACCAGCCCCTACACCCCTCCCTATCTCTGTAACCTCCTCCAGCCCCTACAACCCTCCCTATCTCTGTAACCTCCTCCAGCCCATTTAATCCCTCCCTATCTCTGTAAACTCCTCCAGCACCTGCACCCCGCCCTATCTCTGTAACCTCCTCCAGCCCATACACCATTCCCTATCTCTGTAACCTCCTCCAGTCCCTACAACCCTCCCTATCTCTGTAACCTCCTCCAGCCCCTACAACCCTCCCTATCTCTGTAACCTCCTCCCGCCCCTACAACCCTCACTATCTCTGTAACCTCCTCCAGCTCCCTACACCACTCCCTATTTCTGTAACCTCCTCCAGATCCTAAACCCTTCCCTATCTCTGTAACCTCCTCCAGCCTCTACACACCTCCCTATCTCTGTAACCTCCTCCAGCCCCTACAACCCTCCCTATCTCGGTAACCTCCTCCAGCCCCTACACCCCTCCCTATCTCTGTAACCTCCTCCAGCCCCTACAACCCTCCCTATCTCTAAAACCTCCTCCAGCCCCTACACACCTCCTTATCTTGTAACCTCCGCAAGCCCCTACAACCCTCCCTATCTCCGAAACCTCCTCCAGCCCCTACAACCCTCCCTATCTGTAACCTGCTCCAGAAACTTCACCCCACCCTATCTCTGTAACCTCCTCCAGCTCCTACACCCCTCCCTATCTCTATAACCTCCTCCAGCCCCTACAACCCCACCTTATCTCTGTTACCTCCTCCAGCCCATATACCTCTACCTATCTCTGTAACCTCCTCCAGTCCCTACAACCCTCCCTATCTCTGTAACCTCCTCCAGCCCCTACAACCCCACCCTATCTCTGTTACCTCCTCCAGCCCATATACCCCTACCTATCTCTGTAACCTCCTCCAGTCCCTACAACCCTCCCTATTTCTGTAACCTCCTCCAGCCCCTACAACCCTCCCTATCACAGTAACCTCCTCGAGCCCCTACACCCCTCCCTATCCCTGTAACCTCCTCCAGTCCCTACACCCCCCTTATCTCTGTAACGTCCTCCAGCCCCTACACTCCTCCCTATCTCTGTAACATCCTCCAGCCCCTAAACCCCTCCCTATCTCTGTAACCTCCTCCAGCCCGTACACGCTTCCCTCTCTCTGTAACCTCATCCAGCCCCTACACCCCTCCCTATGTCTGTAACCTCCTCCAGCCCCTACACCCCTCCCTATCTCTGTAACCTCCGCCAGCCCCTACACCCCTCCCTAACTCTGTAACATCCTCCAGCCCCTACACCCCTCCCTATCTCTGTAACCTCCTCCAGCCCCTACACCCCTCCCTATCTCTGTAACCACCTCCAGCCCCTACACCCCTCCCTATCGCTGTAACCTCCTCCAGCCACTAACCCCCCTCCCTATCTCTGTAACCTCCTCCAGCTCCTACACCCCTCACTATCTCTGTAACCTCCTCCACCCCCTACACCCCTCCCAATCTCTGTAACCTCATCCAGCCCCTACACCCCTCCCTATTTCTGTAACCTCCTCCAGCCCCTAACCCCTCCCTATTTCTGTAACATCCTCCAGCTCCCTACACCCCTCCCTATCTCTGTAACCTCCTCTAGCCCTTACAATCCTCGCTATCTCTGTAACCACCTCCAGCCCCTACACCCCTCCCTATCTCTGTTTCCCTTTCCAGCCCCTACTCCCCTACCTCCCTCTGTAAACTCCTCCAGCCCCTACAACCCTCCCTATCTCTGTAACATCCTCCAGCCCATATACCCCTACCTATCTCTGTAACCTCCTCGAATCCCTACAACCCTCCCTATCTCTGTAACCTCCTCCAGCCCCTACACCCCTCCCTATCTCTGTATCCTCCTCCAGCCCCTACACGCCTCCCTATCTCTCTAACCTCCTCCAGCCCCTACACCCCTCCCTATTTCTGTAACCTCCTATAGCTCCCTACACCCCTCCCTATCTCTGTAACCTCCTCTAGCCCTTACAATCCTCGCTATCTCTGTAACCACCTCCAGCCCCTACACCCGTCCCTATCTCTGTTTCCCTTTCCAGCCCCTACTCCCCTACCACCCTCTGTAAACTCCTCCAGCCCCTACAACCCTCCCTATCTCTGTAACATCCTCCAGCCCATATACCCCTACCTATCTCTGTAACCTCCTCGAATCCCTACAACCCTCCCTATCTCTGTAACCTCCTCCAGCCCCTACACCCCTCCCTATCTCTGTATCCTCCTCCAGCCCCTACACGCCTCCCTATCTCTCTAACCTCCTCCAGCCCCTACACCCATCCCTATCTCTATAACCTCCTCCAGCCCCTACACCTCTCCCTATCTCTGTAACCTCCTCCAGCCCCTACACCCCTCCCTATCTCTGTAACCTCCTCCAGCCCCTACAACCCTCCCTATCTCTGTAACCTCCTCCAGCACCTACAACCCTCCCTATCTCTGTAACCTCCTCCAGCACCTGCACCCCTCCCTATCTCTGTAACCTCCTCCAGAACCTACACCCCTCCCTATCTCTGTAACCTCCTCCAGCCCCTACACCCCTCCCTAATTCTGTAACCTCGTCCAGCCCCTACACCCCTCGCTATCTCTGTAACCTCCTCCAGCCCCTACAACCCCACCCTATCTCTGTAACCTCCTCCAGCCCCTACACCCCTCCCTATCTCTGTAACTTCCTCCAGCCCCTTTAATCCCTCCCTATCTCTGTAACCTCCTCCAGCACCTACAACCCTCCCTATCTCTGTAACCTCGTCCAGCCCCTACAACCCTCCCTATCTCTGTAACCTCCTCCAGCCCCTACACCCCTCCCTATCTCTGTAACCTCCTCCTGCCCCTACACACCTTCCTATCTCTGTAACCTCCTCCAGCCCCTACACCCCTCCCTATCTCTGTAACTTCCTTCAGCCCCTAAAAACCTCCCTATCTCAGTAACCTCCTACAGCCGCTCCTCCCCTCCCTATCTCTGTAACATCCTCCAGCTCCCTACACCCCTTCCTATCTCTGTAACCTCCTCCAGCCTCTACATCGCTCCCTATCTCTGTAACCTCCTCCAGACCCTTTAATCACTCCCTATCTCTGTAACCTCCTCCAGCACCTACACCCCGCCCTATCTCTGTAACCTCCTCCAGCCCCGACACCCCTCCCTATCTCTGTAACCTCCTCCAGCTCCCTACACCCCTCCCTCTTTCTGTAACCTCCTCCAGATCCTAAACCCTTCCCTATCTCTGTAACCTCCTCCAGCCCCTACACCCTTCCCTATCTCTGTAACCTCCTCCAGCCTCTACACCCCTCCCAATCTCAGTAACCTCCTCCAGCCGCTACTCCTCTCCCGATCTCTGTAACATCCTCCAGCTCCCTACACCCCTCCCTATCTCTGTAACCTCCTCCAGCCCCTACACCCCTCCCTATCTCTGTAACCTCCTCCAGCCCCTACACCCCTCCCTATCTCTGTAAGCTCCTCCAGACCCTTTAATCCCTCCCTATCTCTGTAACCTCCTCCAGCACCTACACCCCGCCCTATCTCTGTAACCTCCTCCAGACCCTTTAATCCCTCCCTATCTCAGTAACCTCCTCCAACCCCTACACCTCTCCCTATCTCTGTAACCTCCTCCAGCCCCTACAACCCTCCCTATCTCTGTAACCTCCTCCAGACCCTTTAATCCCTCCCTATCTCTGTAACCTCCTCCAGCACCTACACCCCGCCCTATCTCTGTAACCTCCTCCAGCCCCTACACCCCTCCCTCTTTCTGTAACCTCCTCCAGATCCTAAACCCTTCCCTATCTCTGTAACCTCCTCCAGCCCCTGCACCCTTCCCTATCTCTGTAACCTCCTCCAGCCTCTACACCCTTCCCTATCTCTGTAACCTCCTCCAGCCTCTACACCCCTCCCTATCTCTGTAACCTCCTCCAGCCTCTACACCCCTCCCTATCTCTGTAACCTCCACCAGCCTCAACACCCCTCCCTATCTCTGTAACCTCCTCCAGCCACTACACCCCTCCCTATCTCTGTAATCTCCTCCAGCCCCTACACCCCTCCCTATCTCTGTAACCTCCTCCAGCCCCTACAACCCTCCCTATCTCTAAAACCTCATCCAGCCCCTACACCCCTCCTAATCTTGTAACCTCCTCCTGCCCCTACACCTCTCCCTATCTCTGTAACCTCCTCCAGCCCCTATACCCCTCCCTATCTCTGTAACCTCCTCCAACCCCTACACCTCTCCCTATCTCTGTAACCTCCTCCTGCCCCTACACCTCTCCCTATCTCTGTAACCTCCTCCAGCCCCTACACCCCTCCCTATCTCTGTAACCTCCTCCAACCCCTACACCTCTCCCTATCTCTGTAACCTCCTCCTGCCCCTACACCTCTCCCTATCTCTGTAACCTCCTCCAGCCCCTACACCCCTCCCTATCTCTGTAACCTCCTCCAACCCCTACACCTCTCCCTATCTCTGTAACCTCCTCCAGCCCCTACACCTCTCCCTATCTCTGTAACCTCTTCCAGCCCCTACACCCCTCCCTATCTCTGTAACTTCCATCAGCCCCTAAAAACCTCCCTATCTCAGTAACCTCCTACAGCCGCTCCTCCCCTCCCTATCTCTGTAACATCCTCCAGCTCCCTACACCCCTCCCTATCTCTGTAACCTCCTCCAGCCTCTACATCGCTCCCTATCTCTGTAACCTCCTCCAGACCCTTTAATCACTCCCTATCTCTGTAACCTCCTCCAGCACCTACACCCCGCCCTATCTCTGTAACCTCCTCCAGCCCCGACACCCCTCCCTATCTCTGTAACCTCCTCCAGCTCCCTACACCCCTCCCTCTTTCTGTAACCTCCTCCAGATCCTAAACCCTTCCCTATCTCTGTAACCTCCTCCAGCCCCTACACCCTTCCCTATCTCTGTAAACTCCTCCAGCCTCTACACCCCTCCCAATCTCAGTAACCTCCTCCAGCCGCTACTCCTCTCCCGATCTCTGTAACATCCTCCAGCTCCCTACACCCCTCCCTATCTCTGTAACCTCCTCCAGCCCCTACACCCCTCCCTATCTCTGTAACCTCCTCCAGCCCCTACACCCCTCCCTATCTCTGTAAGCTCCTCCAGACCCTTTAATCCCTCCCTATCTCTGTAACCTCCTCCAGCACCTACACCCCGCCCTATCTCTGTAACCTCCTCCAGACCCTTTAATCCCTCCCTATCTCAGTAACCTCCTCCAACCCCTACACCTCTCCCTATCTCTGTAACCTCCTCCAGCCCCTACAACCCTCCCTATCTCTGTAACCTCCTCCAGACCCTTTAATCCCTCCCTATCTCTGTAACCTCCTCCAGCACCTACACCCCGCCCTATCTCTGTAACCTCCTCCAGCCCCTACACCCCTCCCTCTTTCTGTAACCTCCTCCAGATCCTAAACCCTTCCCTATCTCTGTAACCTCCTCCAGACCCTGCACCCTTCCCTATCTCTGTAACCTCCTCCAGCCTCTACACCCCTCCCTATCTCTGTAACCTCCTCCAGCCTCTACACCCCTCCCTATCTCTGTAACCTCCTCCAGCCTCTACACCCCTCCCTATCTCTGTAACCTCCTCCAGCCTCAACACCCCTCCCTATCTCTGTAACCTCCTCCAGCCACTACACCCCTCCCTATCTCTGTAATCTCCTCCAGCCCCTACACCCCTCCCTATCTCTGTAACCTCCTCCAGCCCCTACAACCCTCCCTATCTCTAAAACCTCATCCAGCCCCTACAACCCTCCTAATCTTGTAACCTCCTCCTGCCCCTACACCTCTTCCTATCTCTGTAACCTCCTCCAGCCCCTATACCCCTCCCTATCTCTGTAACCTCCTCCAACCCCTACACCTCTCCCTATCTCTGTAACCTCCTCCTGCCCCTACACCTCTCCCTATCTCTGTAACCTCCTCCAGCCCCTACACCCCTCCCTATCTCTGTAACCTCCTCCAACCCCTACACCTCTCCCTATCTCTGTAACCTCCTCCTGCCCCTACACCTCTCCCTATCTCTGTAACCTCCTCCAGCCCCTACACCCCTCCCTATCTCTGTAACCTCCTCCAACCCCTACACCTCTCCCTATCTCTGTAACCTCCTCCAGCCCCTACACCTCTCCCTATCTCTGTAACCTCTTCCAGCCCCTACACCCCTCCCTATCTCTGTAACCTCCTCCAGCCCCTACAACTCTCCCTATCGCCGAAACCTCCTCCAGCCCCTACAACCCTCCCTATCTGTAACCTCCTCCAGAAACTACACCCCACCCTATCTCTGTAACCTCCTCCAGCTCCTACACCCCTCCCTATCTCTGTAACCTCCTCCAGCACCTGCACCCCACCCTATCTTTGTAACCTCCTCCAGCCCCTACACCACTCCCTATCTCTGTAACCTCCTCCAGCCCCTACAATACCACCCTATCTCTGTAACCTCCTCCAGCCCCTACACCCCTCCCTATCTCTGTAAGCTCCTCCAGTCCCAACAAACCTCCCTATCTCTGTAACCTCCTCCAGCCCCTACATCCCTCCCTATCACAGTAACCTCCTCCAGCCCCTACACCCCTCCCTATCCCTGTAACCTCCTCCAGCCCCTACACTCCTCCCTATCCCTGTAAACTCCTCCAGCCCCTAAACCCCTCCCTATCTCTGTAACCTCCTCCAGCCCGTACACGCTTCCCTATCTCTGTAACCTCATCCAGCCCCTACACCCCTCCCTATCTCTGTAACCTCCTCCAGCCCCTACACCCCTCCCTATCTCTGTAACCTCCTCCAGCCCCTACACCTCTCCCTATCTCTGTAACCACATCCAGCCTCTACAACCCACCCTATCTCTGTAACCTCCTCCAGCCCCTACACCGCTCCCTATCGCTGTAACCTCCTCCAGCCACTAACCCCCCCTCCCTATCTCTGTAACCTCCTCCAGCTCCTACACCCCTCACTATCTCTGTAACCTCCTCCAGCCCCTACACCCCTCCCTATCTCTATCCTACTCCAGTCCCTACAACCCACCCTATCTCTGTAACCTCCTCCAGCCCCTACACCCCTCCCTATCTCTGTAACCTCATCCAGCCCCTACACCCCTCCCTATCTCTGTAACCTCCTCCAGCCCCTACACCCCCCCCTATTTCTGTAACATCCTCCAGCTCCCTACACCCCTCCCTATCTCTGTAACCTCCTCTAGCCCCTACAATCCTCGCTATCTCTGTAACCACCTCCAGCCCCTACACCCCTCCCTATCTCTGTTTCCCTTTCAAGCCCCTACTCCCCTACCTCCCTCTGTAAACTCCTCCAGCCCCTACAACCCTCCCTATCTCTGTAACCTCCTCCAGCCCCTACAACCCTCCCTATCTCTGTAACCTCCTCCAGGACCTACAACCCTCCCTATCTCTGTAACCTCCTCCAGCACCGACACCCCTCCCTATCTCTGTAACCTCCTCCAGACCCTACACCCCTCCCTATCTCTGTAACCTCCTCCAGCCCCTACACCCCTCCCTATTTCTGAAACCTCGTCCAGCCCCTACACCCCTCGCTATCTCTGTAAACTCCTCCAGCCCCAACAACCCCACCCTATCTCTGTAACCTCCTCCAGCCCCTACACCCCTCCCTATCTCTGTATCCTCCTCCAGCCCCTATACGCCTCCCTATCTCTCTAACCTCCTCCAGCCCCTACAACCCTCCCTATCTCTGTAACCTCCTCCAGCCCCTACACCTCTCCCTATCTCTGTAACCTCCTCCAGCCCCTACACCCCTCCCTATCTCTGTAACCTCCTCCAGCCCCTACAACCCTCCCTATCTCTGTAACCTCCTCCAGCACCTACAACCCTCCCTATCTCTGTAACCTCCTCCAGCACCTACACCCCTCCCTATCTCTGTAACCTCCTCCAGACCCTACACCCCTCCCTATCTCTGTAACCTCCTCCAGCCCCTACACCCCTCCCTATTTCTGTAACCTCGTCCAGCCCCTACACCCCTCGCTATCTCTGTAACCTCCTCCAGCCCCTACAACCCCACCCTATCTCTGTAACCTCCTCCAGCCCCTACACCCCTCCCTATCTCTGTAACTTCCTCCAGCCCCTTTAATCCCTCCCTATCTCTGTAACCTCCTCCAGCACCTACAACCCTCCCTATCTCTGTAACCTCGTCCAGCCCCTACAACCCTCCCTATCTCTGTAACCTCCTCCAGCCCCTACACCCCTCCCTATCTCTGTAACCTCCTCCTGCCCCTACACCCCTTCCTATCTCTGTAACCTCCTCCAGCCCATAAACCCCTCCCTATCTCTGTAACTTCCTTCAGCCCCTAAAAACCTCCCTATCTCAGTAACCTCCTCCAGCCGCTACTCCCCTCCCTATCTCTGTAACATCCTCCAGCTCCCTACACCCCTCCCTATCTCTAGAACCTCCTCCAGCCTCTACATCGCTCCCTATCTCTGTAACCTCCTCCAGACCCTTTAATCACTCCCTATCTCTGTAACCTCCTCCAGCACCTACACCCCGCCCTATCTCTGTAACCTCCTCAAGCCCCGACACCCCTCCCTATCTCTGTAACCTCCTCCAGCTCCCTACACCCCTCCCTCTTTCTATAACCTCCTCCAGATCCTAAACCCTTCCCTATCTCTGTAACCGCCTCCAGCCCCTACACCCTTCCCTATCTCTGTAACCTCCTCCAGCCTCTACACACCTCCCTATCTCTGTAACCTCCTCCAGCCTCTACACCCCTCCCTATCTCAGTAACCTCCTCCAGCCGCTACTCCTCTCCCGATCTCTGTAACATCCTCCAGCTCCCTACACCCCTCCCTATCTCTGTAACCTCCTCCAGCACCTACACCCCTCCCTATCTCTGTAACCTCCTCCAGCCCCTACAACCCTCCCTATCTCTGTAAGCTCCTCCAGACCCTTTAATCCCTCCCTATCTCTGTAACCTCCTCCAGCACCTACACCCCGCCCTACCTCTGTAACCTCCTCCAGACCCTTTAATCCCTCCCTATCTCTGTAACCTCCTCCAACCCCTACACCTCTCCCTATCTCTGTAACCTCCTCCAGCCCCTACAACCCTCCCTATCTCTGTAACCTCCTCCAGACCCTTTAATCCCTCCCTATCTCTGTAACCTCCTCCAGCACCTACACCCCGCCCTATCTCTGTAACCTCCTCCAGCCCCGACACCCCTCCCTATCTCTGTAACCTCCTCCAGCCCCTACACCCCTCCCTCTTTCTGTAACCTCCTCCAGATCCTAAACCCTTGCCTATCTCTGTAACCTCCTCCAGCCCCTGCACCCTTCCCTATCTCTGTAACCTCCTCCAGCCTCTACACCCCTCCCTATCTCTGTAACCTCCTCCAGCCTCTACACCCCTCCCTATCTCTGTAACCTCCTCCAGCCTCTACACCCCTCCCTATCTCTGTAACCTCCTCCAGCATCTACACCCCTCCCTATCTCTGTAACCTCCTCCAGCCACTACACCCCTCCCTATCTCTGTAATCTCCTCCAGCCCCTACACCCCTCCCTATCTCTGTAACCTCCTCCAGCCCCTACAACCCTCCCTATCTCTAAAACCTCATCCAGCCCCTACACCCCTCCTTATCTTGTAACCTCCTCCTGCCCCTACACCTCTCCCTATCTCTGTAACCTCCTCCAGCCCCTACACCCCTCCCTATCTCTGCAACCTCCTCCAACCCCTACACCTCTCCCTATCTCTGTAACCTCCTCCTGCCCCTACACCTCTCCCTATCTCTGTAACCTCCTCCAGCCCCTACACCCCTCCCTATCTCTGTAACCTCCTCCAACCCCTACACCTCTCCCTATCTCTGTAACCTCCTCCTGCCCCTACACCTCTCCCTATCTCTGTAACCTCCTCCAACCCCTACACCTCTCCCTATCTCTGTAACCTCTTCCAGCCCCTACACCCCTCCCTATCTCTGTAACCTCCTCCAGCCCCTACAACTCTCCCTATCGCCGAAACCTCCTCCAGCCCCTACAACCCTCCCTATCTGTAACCTCCTCCAGAAACTACACCCCACCCTATCTCTGTAACCTCCTCCAGCTCCTACACCCCTCCCTATCTCTGTAACCTCCTCCAGCACCTGCACCCCGCCCTATCTCTGTAACCTCCTCCAGCCCCTACACCACTCCCTATCTCTGTAACCTCCTCCAGACCCTACAACACCACCCTATCTCTGTAACCTCCTCCAGCCCCTACACCCCTCCCTATCTCTGTAAGCTCCTCCAGTCCCAACAAACCTCCCTATCTCTGTAACCTCCTCCAGCCCCTACATCCCTCCCTATCACAGTAACCTCCTCCAGCCCCGACACCCCTCCCTATCCCTGTAACCTCCTCCAGCCCCTACACTCCTCCCTATCCCTGTAAACTCCTCCAGCCCCTAAACCCCTCCCTATCTCTGTAACCTCCTCCAGCCCGTACACGCTTCCCTATCTCTGTAACCTCATCCAGCCCCTACACCCCTCCCTATCTCTGTAACCTCCTCCAGCCCCTACACCCCTCCCTATCTCTGTAACCTCCTCCAGCCCCTACACCCCTCCCTATCTCTGTAACCACATCCAGCCTCTACAACCCACCCTATCTCTGTAACCTCCTCCAGCCCCTAGACCCCTCCCTATCTCTGTAACCTCCTCCAGCCACTAACCCCCCCTCCCTATCTCTGTAACCTCCTCCAGCACCTACACCCCTCACTATCTCTGTAACCTCCTCCAGCCCCTACACCCCTCCCTATCTCTATCCTACTCCAGTCCCTACAACCCACACTATCTCTGTAACCTCCTCCAGCCCCTACACCCCTCCCTATCTCTGTAACCTCATCCAGCCCCTACACCCCTCCCTATCTCTGTAACCTCCTCCAGCCCCTACACCCCCCCCTATTTCTGTAACATCCTCCAGCTCCCTACACCCCTCCCTATCTCTGTAACCTCCTCCAGCCCCTACACCCCCCCCTATTTCTGTAACATCCTCCAGCTCCCTACACCCCTCCCTATCTCTGTAACCTCCTCTAGCCCCTACAATCCTCGCTATCTCTGTAACCACCTCCAGCCCCTACACCCCTCCCTATCTCTGTTTCCCTTTCAAGCCCCTACTCCCCTACCTCCCTCTGTAAACTCCTCCAGCCCCTACACCCCTCCCTATCTCTGTAACCTCCTCCAGCCCCTACACCCCTCCCTATCTCTGTAACCTCCTCGAATCCCTACAACCCTCCCTATCTCTGTAACCTCCTCCAGCCCCTACACCCCTCCCTATCTCTGTATCCTGCTCTAGCCCCTACACCACACCCTATCACTCTAACCTCCTCCAGCCCCTACACCCCTCCCTATCTCTGTAACCTCCTCCAGCCCCTACTCCTCTCCCTATCTCTGTAACCTCCTCCAGCCCCTACACCCCTCCCTATCTCTGTAACCTCCTCCAGCCCCTACAACCCTCCCTATCTCTGTAACCTCCTCCAGCACCTACAACCCTCCCTATCTCTGTAACCTCCTCCAGCACCGACACCCCTCCCTATCTCTGTAACCTCCTCCAGACCCTACACCCCTCCCTATCTCTGTAACCTCCTCCAGCCCCTACACCCCTCCCTATTTCTGAAACCTCGTCCAGCCCCTACACCCCTCGCTATCTCTGTAAACTCCTCCAGCCCCTACAACCCCACCCTATCTCTGTAACCTCCTCCAGCCCCTACACCCCTCCCTATCTCTGTATCCTCCTCCAGCCCCTACACGCCTCCCTATCTCTCTAACCTCCTCCAGCCCCTACACCCCTCCCTATCTCTGTAACCTCCTCCAGCCCCTACACCTCTCCCTATCTCTGTAACTTCCTCCAGCCCCTACACCCCTCCCTATCTCTGTAACCTCCTCCAGTCCCTACAACCCTCCCTATCTCTGTAACCTCCTCCAGCACCTACAACCCTCCCTATCTCTGTAACCTCCTCCAGCACCTACACCCCTCCCTATCTCTGTAACCTCCTCCAGACCCTACACCCCTCCCTATCTCTGTAACCTCCTCCAGCCCCTACACCCCTCCCTATTTCTGTAACCTCGTCCAGCCCCTACACCCCTCGCTATCTCTGTAACCTCCTCCAGCCCCTACAACCCCACCCTATCTCTGTAACCTCCTCCAGCCCCTACACCCCTCCCTATCTCTGTAACCTCCTCCAGCCCCTTTAATCCCTCCCGATCTCTGTAACCTCCTCCAGCACCTACAACCCTCCCTATCTCTGTCACCTCGTCCAGCCCCTACACCCCTCATTATCTCTGTGACCTCCTCCAGTCCCTACAACCCTCCCTATCTCTGTAACCTCCTCCAGCCACTACTCCCCTCCCTATCTCTGTAACATCCTCCAGCTCCCTACACCCCTCCCTATCTCTGTAACCTCCTCCAGCCTCTACACCGCTCCCTATCTCTGTAACCTCCTCCAGACCCTTTAATCCCTCCCTATCTCTGTAACCTCCTCCAGCACCTACACCCCGCCCTATCTCTGTAACCTCCTCCAGCTCCCTACACCCCTCCCTATTTCTGTAACCTCCTCCAGATCCTAAACCCTTCCCTATCTCTGTAACCTCCTCCAGCCCCTACACCCTTCCCTATCTCTGTAACCTCCTCCAGCCTCTACACACCTGCCTATCTCTGTAACCTCCTCCAGCCTCTACACCCCTCCCTATCTCAGTAACCTCCTCCAGCCGCTACTCCCCTCCCTATCTCTGTAACATCCTCCAGCTCCCTACACCCCTCCCTATCTCTGTAACCTCCTCCAGCACCTACACCCAGCCCTATCTCTGTAACCTCCTCCAGCCCATACACCCCTCCCTATCTCTGTAACCTCCTCCAGCTCCCTACACCACTCCCTATTTCTGTAACCTCCTCCAGATCCTAAACCCTTCCCTATCTGTGTAACCTCCTCCAGCCCCTACACCCTTCCCTATCTCTGTAACCCCCTCCAGCCCCTACACCCCTCCCGATCTCTGTAACCTCCTCCAGCCTCTACACCCCTCCCTATCTCTGTAACCTCCTCCAGCCTCTACACCCCTCCCTATCTCTGTAACCTCCTCCAGCCTCTACACCCCTCCCTATCTCTGTAACCTCCTCCAGCCCCTACACCCCTCCCTATCTCTGTAACCTCCTCCAGCCCCTACACCCCTCCCTATCTCTGTAACCTCCTCCAGCCCCTACAACCCTCCCTATCTCTAAAACCTCATCCAGCCCCTACACCCCTCCTTATCTCTGTAACCTCCTCCAGCCCCTACACCCCTCCCTATCTCTGTAACATCCTCCAGCCCCTACACCCCTCCCTATCTCTGTAACCTCCTCCAGCCCCGACACCCCTCCCTATCTCTGTAACCTCCTCCAGCCCCTACACCCCTCCTTATCTTGTAACCTCGTCCTGCCCCTACACCTCTCCCTATCTCTGTAACCTCCTCCTGCCCCTACACCTCTCCCTATCTCTGTAACCTCTTCCAGCCCCTACACCCCTCCCTATCTCTGTAACCTCCTCCAGCCCCTACAACTCTCCCTATCGCCGAAACCTCCTCCAGCATCTACACCCCTCCCTATCTCTGTAACCTCCTCCAGCCACTACACCCCTCCCTATCTCTGTAATCTCCTCCAGCCCCAACACCCCTCCCTATCTCTGTAACCTCCTCCAGCCCCTACAACCCTCCCTATCTCTAAAACCTCATCCAGCCCCTACACCCCTCCTTATCTTGTAACCTCCTCCTGCCCCTACACCTCTCCCTATCTCTGTAACCTCCTCCAGCCCCTACACCCCTCCCTATCTCTGCAACCTCCTCCAACCCCTACACCTCTCCCTATCTCTGTAACCTCCTCCTGCCCCTACACCTCTCCCTATCTCTGTAACCTCCTCCAACCCCTACACCTCTCCCTATATCTGTAACCTCCTCCTGCCCCTACACCTCTCCCTATCTCTGTAACCTCCTCCAACCCCTACACCTCTCCCTATCTCTGTAACCTCTTCCAGCCCCTACACCCCTCCCTATCTCTGTAACCTCCTCCAGCCCCTACAACTCTCCCTATCGCCGAAACCTCCTCCAGCCCCTACAACCCTCCCTATCTGTAACCTCCTCCAGAAAATACACCCCACCCTATCTCTGTAACCTCCTCCAGCTCCTACACCCCTCCCTATCTCTGTAACCTCCTCCAGCACCTGCACCCCGCCCTATCTCTGTAACCTCCTCCAGCCCCTACACCACTCCCTATCTCTGTAACCTCCTCCAGCCCCTACAACACCACCCTATCTCTGTAACCTCCTCCAGCCCCTACACCCCTCCCTATCTCTGTAAGCTCCTCCAGTCCCAACAAACCTCCCTATCTCTGTAACCTCCTCCAGCCCCTACATCCCTCCCTATCACAGTAACCTCCTCCAGCCCCTACACCCCTCCCTATCCCTGTAACCTCCTCCAGCCCCTACACTCCTCCCTATCCCTGTAAACTCCTCCAGCCCCTAAACCCCTCCCTATCTCTGTAACCTCCTCCAGCCCGTACACGCTTCCCTATCTCTGTAACCTCATCCAGCCCCTACACCCCTCCCTATCTCTGTAACCTCCTCCAGCCCCTACACCCCTCCCTATCTCTGTAACCTCCTCCAGCCCCTACACCCCTCCCTATCTCTGTAACCACATCCAGCCTCTACAACCCACCCTATCTCTGTAACCTCCTCCAGCCCCTAGACCCCTCCCTATCTCTGTAACCTCCTCCAGCCACTAACCCCCCCTCCCTATCTCTGTAACCTCCTCCAGCACCTACACCCCTCACTATCTCTGTAACCTCCTCCAGCCCCTACACCCCTCCCTATCTCTATCCTACTCCAGTCCCTACAACCCACACTATCTCTGTAACCTCCTCCAGCCCCTACACCCCTCCCTATCTCTGTAACCTCATCCAGCCCCTACACCCCTCCCTATCTCTGTAACCTCCTCCAGCCCCTACACCCCCCCCTATTTCTGTAACATCCTCCAGCTCCCTACACCCCTCCCTATCTCTGTAACCTCCTCCAGCCCCTACACCCCCCCCTATTTCTGTAACATCCTCCAGCTCCCTACACCCCTCCCTATCTCTGTAACCTCCTCTAGCCCCTACAATCCTCGCTATCTCTGTAACCACCTCCAGCCCCTACACCCCTCCCTATCTCTGTTTCCCTTTCAAGCCCCTACTCCCCTACCTCCCTCTGTAAACTCCTCCAGCCCCTACACCCCTCCCTATCTCTGTAACCTCCTCCAGCCCCTACACCCCTCCCTATCTCTGTAACCTCCTCGAATCCCTACAACCCTCCCTATCTCTGTAACCTCCTCCAGCCCCTACACCCCTCCCTATCTCTGTATCCTCCTCTAGCCCCTACACCACTCCCTATCACTCTAACCTCCTCCAGCCCCTACACCCCTCCCTATCTCTGTAACCTCCTCCAGCCCCTACTCCTCTCCCTATCTCTGTAACCTCCTCCAGCCCCTACACCCCTCCCTATCTCTGTAACCTCCTCCAGCCCCTACAACCCTCCCTATCTCTGTAACCTCCTCCAGCACCTACAACCCTCCCTATCTCTGTAACCTCCTCCAGCACCGACACCCCTCCCTATCTCTGTAACCTCCTCCAGACCCTACACCCCTCCCTATCTCTGTAACCTCCTCCAGCCCCTACACCCCTCCCTATTTCTGAAACCTCGTCCAGCCCCTACACCCCTCGCTATCTCTGTAAACTCCTCCAGCCCCTACAACCCCACCCTATCTCTGTAACCTCCTCCAGCCCCTACACCCCTCCCTATCTCTGTATCCTCCTCCAGCCCCTACACGCCTCCCTATCTCTCTAACCTCCTCCAGCCCCTACACCTCTCCCTATCTCTGTAACTTCCTCCAGCCCCTACACCCCTCATTATCTCTGTGACCTCCTCCAGTCCCTACAACCCTCCCTATCTCTGTAACCTCCTCCAGCCACTACTCCCCTCCCTATCTCTGTAACATCCTCCAGCTCCCTACACCCCTCCCTATCTCTGTAACCTCCTCCAGCCTCTACACCGCTCCCTATCTCTGTAACCTCCTCCAGACCCTTTAATCCCTCCCTATCTCTGTAACCTCCTCCAGCACCTACACCCCGCCCTATCTCTGTAACCTCCTCCAGCTCCCTACACCCCTCCCTATTTCTGTAACCTCCTCCAGATCCTAAACCCTTCCCTATCTCTGTAACCTCCTCCAGCCCCTACACCCTTCCCTATCTCTGTAACCTCCTCCAGCCTCTACACACCTGCCTATCTCTGTAACCTCCTCCAGCCTCTACACCCCTCCCTATCTCAGTAACCTCCTCCAGCCGCTACTCCCCTCCCTATCTCTGTAACATCCTCCAGCTCCCTACACCCCTCCCTATCTCTGTAACCTCCTCCAGCACCTACACCCAGCCCTATCTCTGTAACCTCCTCCAGCCCATACACCCCTCCCTATCTCTGTAACCTCCTCCAGCTCCCTACACCACTCCCTATTTCTGTAACCTCCTCCAGATCCTAAACCCTTCCCTATCTGTGTAACCTCCTCCAGCCCCTACACCCTTCCCTATCTCTGTAACCCCCTCCAGCCCCTACACCCCTCCCTATCTCTGTAACCTCCTCCAGCCTCTACACCCCTCCCTATCTCTGTAACCTCCTCCAGCCTCTACACCCCTCCCTATCTCTGTAACCTCCTCCAGCCTCTACACCCCTCCCTATCTCTGTAACCTCCTCCAGCCCCTACACCCCTCCCTATCTCTGTAACCTCCTCCAGCCCCTACACCCCTCCCTATCTCTGTAACCTCCTCCAGCCCCTACAACCCTCCCTATCTCTAAAACCTCATCCAGCCCCTACACCCCTCCTTATCTCTGTAACCTCCTCCAGCCCCTACACCCCTCCCTATCTCTGTAACATCCTCCAGCCCCTACACCCCTCCCTATCTCTGTAACCTCCTCCAGCCCCGACACCCCTCCCTATCTCTGTAACCTCCTCCAGCCCCTACACCCCTCCTTATCTTGTAACCTCGTCCTGCCCCTACACCTCTCCCTATCTCTGTAACCTCCTTCTGCCCCTACACCTCTCCCTATCTCTGTAACCTCTTCCAGCCCCTACACCCCTCCCTATCTCTGTAACCTCCTCCAGCCCCTACAACTCTCCCTATCGCCGAAACCTCCTCCAGCATCTACACCCCTCCCTATCTCTGTAACCTCCTCCAGCCACTACACCCCTCCCTATCTCTGTAATCTCCTCCAGCCCCTACACCCCTCCCTATCTCTGTAACCTCCTCCAGCCCCTACAACCCTCCCTATCTCTAAAACCTCATCCAGCCCCTACACCCCTCCTTATCTTGTAACCTCCTCCTGCCCCTACACCTCTCCCTATCTCTGTAACCTCCTCCAGCCCCTACACCCCTCCCTATCTCTGCAACCTCCTCCAACCCCTACACCTCTCCCTATCTCTGTAACCTCCTCCTGCCCCTACACCTCTCCCTATCTCTGTAACCTCCTCCAACCCCTACACCTCTCCCTATCTCTGTAACCTCCTCCTGCCCCTACACCTCTCCCTATCTCTGTAACCTCCTCCAACCCCTACACCTCTCCCTATCTCTGTAACCTCTTCCAGCCCCTACACCCCTCCCTATCTCTGTAACCTCCTCCAGCCCCTACAACTCTCCCTATCGCCGAAACCTCCTCCAGCCCCTACAACCCTCCCTATCTGTAACCTCCTCCAGAAACTACACCCCACCCTATCTCTGTAACCTCCTCCAGCTCCTACACCCCTCCCTATCTCTGTAACCTCCTCCAGCACCTGCACCCCGCCCTATCTCTGTAACCTCCTCCAGCCCCTACACCACTCCCTATCTCTGTAACCTCCTCCAGCCCCTACAACACCACCCTATCTCTGTAACCTCCTCCAGCCCCTACACCCCTCCCTATCTCTGTAAGCTCCTCCAGTCCCAACAAACCTCCCTATCTCTGTAACCTCCTCCAGCCCCTACATCCCTCCCTATCACAGTAACCTCCTCCAGCCCCTACACCCCTCCCTATCCCTGTAACCTCCTCCAGCCCCTACACTCCTCCCTATCCCTGTAAACTCCTCCAGCCCCTAAACCCCTCCCTATCTCTGTAACCTCCTCCAGCCCGTACACGCTTCCCTATCTCTGTAACCTCATCCAGCCCCTACACCCCTCCCTATCTCTGTAACCTCCTCCAGCCCCTACACCCCTCCCTATCTCTGTAACCTCCTCCAGCCCCTACACCCCTCCCTATCTCTGTAACCACATCCAGCCTCTACAACCCACCCTATCTCTGTAACCTCCTCCAGCCCCTAGACCCCTCCCTATCTCTGTAACCTCCTCCAGCCACTAACCCCCCCTCCCTATCTCTGTAACCTCCTCCAGCCCCTACACCCCTCCCTATCTCTATCCTACTCCAGTCCCTACAACCCACACTATCTCTGTAACCTCCTCCAGCCCCTACACCCCTCCCTATCTCTGTAACCTCATCCAGCCCCTACACCCCTCCCTATCTCTGTAACCTCCTCCAGCCCCTACACCCCCCCCTATTTCTGTAACATCCTCCAGTCCCAACAAACCTCCCTATCTCTGTAACCTCCTCCAGCCCCTACATCCCTCCCTATCACAGTAACCTCCTCCAGCCCCTCCACCCCTCCCTATCTCTGTAACCTCCTCCAGCCACTAACCCCCCCTCCCTATCTCTGTAACCTCCTCCAGCCCGTACACGCTTCCCTATCTCTGTAACCTCCTCCAACCCCTACACCTCTCCCTATCTCTGTAACCTCCTCCTGCCCCTACACCTCTCCCTATCTCTGTAACCTCCTCCAACCCCTACACCTCTCCCTATCTCTGTAACCTCTTCCAGCCCCTACACCCCTCCCTATCTCTGTAACCTCCTCCAGCCCCTACAACTCTCCCTATCGCCGAAACCTCCTCCAGCCCCTACAACCCTCCCTATCTGTAACCTCCTCCAGAAACTACACCCCACCCTATCTCTGTAACCTCCTCCAGCTCCTACACCCCTCCCTATCTCTGTAACCTCCTCCAGCACCTGCACCCCGCCCTATCTCTGTAACCTCCTCCAGCCCCTACACCACTCCCTATCTCTGTAACCTCCTCCAGCCCCTACAACACCACCCTATCTCAGTAACCTCCTCCAGCCCCTACACCCCTCCCTATCTCTGTAAGCTCCTCCAGTCCCAACAAACCTCCCTATCTCTGTAACCTCCTCCAGCCCCTACATCCCTCCCTATCACAGTAACCTCCTCCAGCCCCTACACCCCTCCCTATCCCTGTAACCTCCTCCAGCCCCTACACTCCTCCCTATCCCTGTAAACTCCTCCAGCCCCTAAACCCCTCCCTATCTCTGTAACCTCCTCCAGCCCGTACACGCTTCCCTATCTCTGTAACCTCATCCAGCCCCTACACCCCTCCCTATCTCTGTAACCTCCTCCAGCCCCTACACCCCTCCCTATCTCTGTAACCTCCTCCAGCCCCTACACCCCTCCCTATCTCTGTAACCACATCCAGCCTCTACAACCCACCCTATCTCTGTAACCTCCTCCAGCCCCTAGACCCCTCCCTATCTCTGTAACCTCCTCCAGCCACTAACCCCCCCTCCCTATCTCTGTAACCTCCTCCAGCACCTACACCCCTCACTATCTCTGTAACCTCCTCCAGCCCCTACACCCCTCCCTATCTCTATCCTACTCCAGTCCCTACAACCCACACTATCTCTGTAACCTCCTCCAGCCCCTACACCCCTCCCTATCTCTGTAACCTCATCCAGCCCCTACACCCCTCCCTATCTCTGTAACCTCCTCCAACCCCTACACCCCCCCCTATTTCTGTAACATCCTCCAGCTCCCTACACCCCTCCCTATCTCTGTAACCTCCTCTAGCCCCTACAATCCTCGCTATCTCTGTAACCACCTCCAGCCCCTACACCCCTCCCTATCTCTGTTTCCCTTTCAAGCCCCTACTCCCCTACCTCCCTCTGTAAACTCCTCCAGCCCCTACACCCCTCCCTATCTCTGTAACCTCCTCCAGCCCCTACACCCCTCCCTATCTCTGTAACCTCCTCGAATCCCTACAACCCTCCCTATCTCTGTAACCTCCTCCAGCCCCTACACCCCTCCCTATCTCTGTATCCTCCTCTAGCCCCTACACCCCTCCCTATCATTCTAACCTCCTCCAGCCCCTACACCCCTCCCTATCTCTGTAACCTCCTCCAGCCCCTACTCCTCTCCCTATCTCTGTAACCTCCTCCAGCCCCTACACCCCTCCCTATCTCTGTAACCTCCTCCAGCCCCTACAACCCTCCCTATCTCTGTAACCTCCTCCAGCACCTACAACCCTCCCTATCTCTGTAACCTCCTCCAGCACCGACACCCCTCCCTATCTCTGTAACCTCCTCCAGACCCTACACCCCTCCCTATCTCTGTAACCTCCTCCAGCCCCTACACCCCTCCCTATTTCTGAAACCTCGTCCAGCCCCTACACCCCTCGCTATCTCTGTAAACTCCTCCAGCCCCTACAACCCCACCCTATCTCTGTAACCTCCTCCAGCCCCTACACCCCTCCCTATCTCTGTATCCTCCTCCAGCCCCTACACGCCTCCCTATCTCTCTAACCTCCTCCAGCCCCTACACCCCTCCCTATCTCTGTAACCTCCTCCAGCCCCTACACCTCTCCCTATCTCTGTAACTTCCTCCAGCCCCTACACCCCTCCCTATCTCTGTAACCTCCTCCAGTCTCTACAACCCTCCCTATCTCTGTAACCTCCTCCAGCACCTACAACCCTCCCTATCTCTGTAACCTCCTCCAGCACCTACACCCCTCCCTATCTCTGTAACCTCCTCCAGACCCTACACCCCTCCCTATCTCTGCAACCTCCTCCAGCCCCTACACCCCTCCCTATTTCTGTAACCTCGTCCAGCCCCTACACCCCTCGCTATCTCTGTAACCTCCTCCAGCCCCTACAACCCCACCCTATCTCTGTAACCTCCTCCAGCCCCTACACCCCTCCCTATCTCTGTAACCTCCTCCAGCCCCTTTAATCCCTCCCGATCTCTGTAACCTCCTCCAGCACCTACAACCCTCCCTATCTCTGTCACCTCGTCCAGCCCCTACACCCCTCATTATCTCTGTGACCTCCTCCAGTCCCTACAACCCTCCCTATCTCTGTAACCTCCTCCAGCCACTACTCCCCTCCCTATCTCTGTAACATCCTCCAGCTCCCTACACCCCTCCCTATCTCTGTAACCTCCTCCAGCCTCTACACCGCTCCCTATCTCTGTAACCTCCTCCAGACCCTTTAATCCCTCCCTATCTCTGTAACCTCCTCCAGCACCTACACCCCGCCCTATCTCTGTAACCTCCTCCAGCTCCCTACACCCCTCCCTATTTCTGTAACCTCCTCCAGATCCTAAACCCTTCCCTATCTCTGTAACCTCCTCCAGCCCCTACACCCTTCCCTATCTCTGTAACCTCCTCCAGCCTCTACACACCTGCCTATCTCTGTAACCTCCTCCAGCCTCTACACCCCTCCCTATCTCAGTAACCTCCTCCAGCCGCTACTCCCCTCCCTATCTCTGTAACATCCTCCAGCTCCCTACACCCCTCCCTATCTCTGTAACCTCCTCCAGCCCCTACACCCCTCCCTATCTCTGTAACCTCCTCCAGCACCTACACCCCGCCCTATCTCTGTAACCTCCTCCAGCCCATACACCCCTCCCTATCTCTGTAACCTCCTCCAGCTCCCTACACCACTCCCTATTTCTGTAACCTCCTCCAGATCCTAAACCCTTCCCTATCTGTGTAACCTCCTCCAGCCCCTACACCCTTCCCTATCTCTGTAACCTCCTCCAGCCCCTACAACACCACCCTATCTCTGTAACCTCCTCCAGCCCCTACACCCCTCCCTATCTCTGTAAGCTCCTCCAGTCCCAACAAACCTCCCTATCTCTGTAACCTCCTCCAGCCCCTACATCCCTCCCTATCACAGTAACCTCCTCCAGCCCCTACACCCCTCCCTATCCCTGTAACCTCCTCCAGCCCCTACACTCCTCCCTATCCCTGTAAACTCCTCCAGCCCCTAAACCCCTCCCTATCTCTGTAACCTCCTCCAGCCCGTACACGCTTCCCTATCTCTGTAACCTCATCCAGCCCCTACACCCCTCCCTATCTCTGTAACCTCCTCCAGCCCCTACACCCCTCCCTATCTCTGTAACCTCCTCCAGCCCCTACACCCCTCCCTATCTCTGTAACCACATCCAGCCTCTACAACCCACCCTATCTCTGTAACCTCCTCCAGCCCCTAGACCCCTCCCTATCTCTGTAACCTCCTCCAGCCACTAACCCCCCCTCCCTATCTCTGTAACCTCCTCCAGCACCTACACCCCTCACTATCTCTGTAACCTCCTCCAGCCCCTACACCCCTCCCTATCTCTATCCTACTCCAGTCCCTACAACCCACACTATCTCTGTAACCTCCTCCAGCCCCTACACCCCTCCCTATCTCTGTAACCTCATCCAGCCCCTACACCCCTCCCTATCTCTGTAACCTCCTCCAGCCCCTACACCCCCCCCTATTTCTGTAACATCCTCCAGCTCCCTACACCCCTCCCTATCTCTGTAACCTCCTCTAGCCCCTACAATCCTCGCTATCTCTGTAACCACCTCCAGCCCCTACACCTCTCCCTATCTCTGTTTCCCTTTCAAGCCCCTACTCCCCTACCTCCCTCTGTAAACTCCTCCAGCCCCTACACCCCTCCCTATCTCTGTAACCTCCTCCAGCCCCTACACCCCTCCCTATCTCTGTAACCTCCTCGAATCCCTACAACCCTCCCTATCTCTGTAACCTCCTCCAGCCCCTACACCCCTCCCTATCTCTGTATCCTCCTCTAGCCCCTACACCCCTCCCTATCACTCTAACCTCCTCCAGCCCCTACACCCCTCCCTATCTCTGTAACCTCCTCCAGCCCCTACTCCTCTCCCTATCTCTGTAACCTCCTCCAGCCCCTACACCCCTCCCTATCTCTGTAACCTCCTCCAGCCCCTACAACCCTCCCTATCTCTGTAACCTCCTCCAGCACCTACAACCCTCCCTATCTCTGTAACCTCCTCCAGCACCGACACCCCTCCCTATCTCTGTAACCTCCTCCAGACCCTACACCCCTCCCTATCTCTGTAACCTCCTCCAGCCCCTACACCCCTCCCTATTTCTGAAACCTCGTCCAGCCCCTACACCCCTCGCTATCTCTGTAAACTCCTCCAGCCCCTACAACCCCACCCTATCTCTGTAACCTCCTCCAGCCCCTACACCCCTCCCTATCTCTGTATCCTCCTCCAGCCCCTACACGCCTCCCTATCTCTCTAACCTCCTCCAGCCCCTACACCCCTCCCTATCTCT
The DNA here is from genome assembly GCA_026770705.1 of Isurus oxyrinchus. Lineage (NCBI taxonomy): Eukaryota > Metazoa > Chordata > Chondrichthyes > Lamniformes > Lamnidae > Isurus > Isurus oxyrinchus. The sequence goes on from JANJGN010001536.1 coordinate 71,404, forward strand.
GTAACCTCCTCCAGCCCCTACACCTCTCCCTATCTCTGTAACTTCCTCCAGCCCCTACACCCCTCCCTATCTCTGTAACCTCCTCCAGTCCCTACAACCCTCCCTATCTCTGTAACCTCCTCCAGCACCTACAACCCTCCCTATCTCTGTAACCTCCTCCAGCACCTACACCCCTCCCTATCTCTGTAACCTCCTCCAGACCCTACACCCCTCCCTATCTCTGTAACCTCCTCCAGCCCCTACACCCCTCCCTATTTCTGTAACCTCGTCCAGCCCCTACACCCCTCGCTATCTCTGTAACCTCCTCCAGCCCCTACAACCCCACCCTATCTCTGTAACCTCCTCCAGCCCCTACACCCCTCCCTATCTCTGTAACCTCCTCCAGCCCCTTTAATCCCTCCCGATCTCTGTAACCTCCTCCAGCACCTACAACCCTCCCTATCTCTGTCACCTCGTCCAGCCCCTACACCCCTCATTATCTCTGTGACCTCCTCCAGTCCCTACAACCCTCCCTATCTCTGTAACCTCCTCCAGCCACTACTCCCCTCCCTATCTCTGTAACATCCTCCAGCTCCCTACACCCCTCCCTATCTCTGTAACCTCCTCCAGCCTCTACACCGCTCCCTATCTCTGTAACCTCCTCCAGACCCTTTAATCCCTCCCTATCTCTGTAACCTCCTCCAGCACCTACACCCCGCCCTATCTCTGTAACCTCCTCCAGCTCCCTACACCCCTCCCTATTTCTGTAACCTCCTCCAGATCCTAAACCCTTCCCTATCTCTGTAACCTCCTCCAGCCCCTACACCCTTCCCTATCTCTGTAACCTCCTCCAGCCTCTACACACCTGCCTATCTCTGTAACCTCCTCCAGCCTCTACACCCCTCCCTATCTCAGTAACCTCCTCCAGCCGCTACTCCCCTCCCTATCTCTGTAACATCCTCCAGCTCCCTACACCCCTCCCTATCTCTGTAACCTCCTCCAGCCCCTACACCCCTCCCTATCTCTGTAACCTCCTCCAGCACCTACACCCCGCCCTATCTCTGTAACCTCCTCCAGCCCATACACCCCTCCCTATCTCTGTAACCTCCTCCAGCTCCCTACACCACTCCCTATTTCTGTAACCTCCTCCAGATCCTAAACCCTTCCCTATCTGTGTAACCTCCTCCAGCCCCTACACCCTTCCCTATCTCTGTAACCCCCTCCAGCCCCTACACCCCTCCCTATCTCTGTAACCTCCTCCAGCCTCTACACCCCTCCCTATCTCTGTAACCTCCTCCAGCCTCTACACCCCTCCCTATCTCTGTAACCTCCTCCAGCCTCTACACCCCTCCCTATCTCTGTAACCTCCTCCAGCCCCTACACCCCTCCCTATCTCTGTAACCTCCTCCAGCCCCTACACCCCTCCCTATCTCTGTAACCTCCTCCAGCCCCTACAACCCTCCCTATCTCTAAAACCTCATCCAGCCCCTACACCCCTCCTTATCTCTGTAACCTCCTCCAGCCCCTACACCCCTCCCTATCTCTGTAACATCCTCCAGCCCCTACACCCCTCCCTATCTCTGTAACCTCCTCCAGCCCCGACACCCCTCCCTATCTCTGTAACCTCCTCCAGCCCCTACACCCCTCCTTATCTTGTAACCTCGTCCTGCCCCTACACCTCTCCCTATCTCTGTAACCTCCTCCTGCCCCTACACCTCTCCCTATCTCTGTAACCTCTTCCAGCCCCTACACCCCTCCCTATCTCTGTAACCTCCTCCAGCCCCTACAACTCTCCCTATCGCCGAAACCTCCTCCAGCCCCTACAACCCTCCCTATCTGTAACCTCCTCCAGAAACTACACCCCACCCTATCTCTGTAACCTCCTCCAGCTCCTACACCCCTCCCTATCTCTGTAACCTCCTCCAGCACCTGCACCCCGCCCTATCTCTGTAACCTCCTCCAGCCCCTACACCACTCCCTATCTCTGTAACCTCCTCCAGCCCCTACAACCCCACCCTATCTCTGTAACCTCCTCCAGCCCCTACACCCCTCCCTATCTCTGTAAGCTCCTCCAGTCCCAACAAACCTCCCTATCTCTGTAACCTCCTCCAGCCCCTACAACCCTCCCTATCTCTGTAACCTCCTCCAGCCCATATACCCCTACCTATCTCTGTAACCTCCTCCAGTCCCTACAACCCTCCCTATCTCTGTAACCTCCTCCAGCCCCTACATCCCTCCCTATCACAGTAACCTCCTCCAGCCCCTACACCCCTCCCTATCCCTGTAACCTCCTCCAGCCCCTACACTCCTCCCTATCTCTGTAAACTCCTCCAGCCCCTAAACCCCTCCCTATCTCTGTAACCTCCTCCAGCCCGTACACGCTTCCCTATCTCTGTAACCTCATCCAGCCCCTACACCCCTCCCTATCTCTGTAACCTCCTCCAGCCCGTACACCCCTCCCTATCTCTGTAACCTCCTCCAGCCCCTACAACCCTCCCTATCTCTGTAACATCCTCCAGCCTCTACAACCCACCCTATCTCTGTAACCTCCTCCAGCCCCTACACCCCTCCCTATCGCTGTATCCTCCTCCAGCCACTAACCCCCCCTCCCTATCTCTGTAACCTCCTCCAGCCACTAACCCCCCCTCCCTATCTCTGTAACCTCCTCCAGCTCCTACACCCCTCACTATCTCTGTAACCTCCTCCAGCCCCTACACCCCTCCCTATCTCTATCCTACTCCAGTCCCTACAACCCACCCTATCTCTGTAACCTCCTCCAGCCCCTACACCCCTCCCTATCTCTGTAACCTCATCCAGCCCCTACACCCCTCCCTATCTCTGTAACCTCCTCCAGCCCCTACACCCTTCCCTATTTCTGTAACATCCTCCAGCTCCCTACACCCCTCCCTATCTCTATAACCTCCTCTAGCCCCTACAATCCTTGCTATCTCTGTAACCACCTCCAGCCCCTACACCCCTCCCTATCTCTGTTTCCCATTCAAGCCCCTACTCCCCTACCTCCCTCTGTAAACTCCTCCAGCCCCTACAACCCTCCCTATCTCTGTAACATCCTCCAGCCCATTTCCCCCTACCTATCTCTGTATCCTCCTCGAATCCCTACAACCCTCCCTATCTCTGTAACCTCCTCCAGCCCCTACACCCCTCCCTATCTCTGTATCCTCCTCTAGCCCCTACACCCCTCCCCATCTCTCTAACCTCCTCCAGCCCCTACACCCCTCCCTATCTCTGTAACCTCCTCCAGCCCCTACACCTCTCCCTATCTCTGTAACCTCCTCCAGCCCCTACACCCCTCCCTATCTCTGTAACCTCCTCCAGCCCCTACAACCCTCCCTATCTCTGTAACCTCCTCCAGCACCTACAACCCTCCCTATCTCTGTATCCTCCTCCAGCCCCTACACGCCTCCCTATCTCTCTAACCTCCTCCAGCCCCTACACCCCTCCCTATCTCTGTAACCTCCTCCAGCTCCCTACACCCTTCCCTATCTCTGTAACCTCCTCAAGCCCCTACAATCCTCCCTATGTCTGTAACCTCCTACAGCCCCTACACCCCTCCCTATCTCTGTAACCTCCTCCAGTTCCCTACACCCCTCCCTATCTCTGTAACCTCCTCCAGCCCCTACACCCCCCCCATCTCTGTAACATCCTGCAGCCTCTACACCCCTCCCTATCACTGTAACCTCCTCCAGCCACTACACCCCTCCCTATCTCTTTAACCTCCTCCAGCCTCTAAAACCCTCCATATCTCTATAACCTCCTCCAGCCCCTACCACCACCCTATCTCTGTAAACTCCTCCAGAACCTACACCCCTCCCTATCTCTGTAACCTCCTCCAGCCCCTACACCCTTCCCTATCTCTGTAACCTCCTCCAGCCCATATACCCCTACCTATCTCTGTAACCTCCTCCAGTCCCTACAACCCTCCCTATCTCTGTAACCTCCTCCAGCCCCTACACCCCTCCCTATCTCTGAAACCTCCTCCAGTCCCTACAACCCTCCCTATCTCTGTAACCTCCTCCAGCTCCTACACCCCTCCCTATCTCTGTAACCTCCTCCAGCCCCTACACCCTCCCTATCTCTGTAACCTCCTCCAGCTCCTACATCCCTCCTATCTCTGTAACCTCCTCCAGCACCTACACCCCTCCCTATCTCTGAAACCTCCTCCAGCCCCTACACCCTCCCTCTCTCTGTAACCTCCTCCAGCCCCTACACACCTCCCTATCTCTGTCCTCTCATTCTTCTAAAGCCCCGCGAATGTTGGCTCCCTTTTACTGTGCCTCTCGTCGTAAGGTGGACCCCGTTACATGCCCCTGGGATGCTGGAGAATGTGACAGGGGCTACGCGAATGCAAGTGGCTGTTGGCCAGAGGCGCAACTCGGCTGCAAGTCCTCACAATAATGCCCCCCTTTCCTCCTGCCCGATCCTTTCCGGCAGTTTGAGGGGGCCCTGGGTGAGTTGGCCCGCAGGGTGTGTTCCTGTGGCACCTCCTCTGGCCGGAGGGTGTCATTGCAGCGTGACCTGTTTACATAGGCACGGGCCACTGTAACACCGGGCTCGCCAGGACTGGCTGATGGGAAGAGGGTGAGACACACACACATCCCGCGCCCCATTCCACCAGCTGCTTAACTCTTACCGCCATCGCTCAGACGCTGTGGGTCCTCCCTTCCACCCACAGGGATTAGAAACACCCTCGATCGCCAACTCGGCGAGGGTAGTCCACGTCTTGCAGCATCCCTGAGGGGGGAAGATGGAGAGGGAGAGAGGGTTAGAGAGAGTTGCAGGGAGGGCCAGAGTCCTGCTTGCACCCCCCACCCCACCAACCCACTCCCAATAACCCCCCGCCACCCCCAACCCCCCCACCCAACACCCCCACCCCGCACCCTCCCCTGCCCCCCCCACCCACCAACCCCCCCCCCCCCCAGCAGCCCCCTGACCTCTTCCTCTCCGACCCCAGGCAGGTCCCACTCTCTGACCCCGGGCCGTTCCCCCTCTCTGACCCCAGGCCTTTCCCCCTCTCTGACCCCGGGCCGTTCCCCCTCTCTGACCCCGGGCCGTTCCCCCTCTCTGACCCCGGGCTGTCCCCCGTCTCTGACCCCGGGCCGTTCCCCCTCTCTGACCCCGGGCCGTCCCCCCTCTCTGACCCCGGGCCGTCCCCCCTCTCTGACCCCGGGCCGTTCCCCCTCTCTGACCCCGGGCCGTCCCCCCTCTCTGACCCCGGGCCGTTCCCCCTCTCTGACCCCGGGCCGTCCCCCCTCTCTGACCCCGGGCCGTCCCCCCTCTCTGACCCCGGGCCGTCCCCCTCTCTGACCCAGGGCCGTCCCCCCTCTCTGACCCCGGGCCGTCCCCCCTCTCTGACCCCGGGCCGTCCCCCCTCTCTGACCCCGGGCCGTTCCCCCTCTCTGACCCCGGGCCGTCCCCCCTCTCTGACCCCGGGCCATCCCCCCTCTCTGACCCCGGGCCGTTCCCCCTCTCCGTCCCCTCTCCCCCCGTGCCCCTGGCTCACTCTCCGTCCCCTCTCCCTCGTGCCCCTGGCTCGCTCTCCGACCCCTCTCCCCCGTGCCCCTGGCTCGCTCTCCGACCCCTCTCCCCCGTGCCCCTGGCTCGCTCTCCGTCCCCTCTCCCTCCTGCCCCTGGCTCACTCTCCGTCCCCTCTCCCCCGTGCCCCTGGCTCACTCTCCGTCCCCTCTCCCCCGTGCCCCTGGCTCACTCTCCGTCCCCTCTCCCTCGTGCCCCTGGCTCACTCTCCGTCCCCTCTCCCCCGTGCCCCTGGCTCACTCTCCGTCCCCTCTCCCTCCTGCCCCTGGCTCACTCTCCGACCCCTCTCCCCCGTGCCCCTGGCTCACTCTCCGTCCCCTCTCCCCCGTGCCCCTGGCTCACTCTCCGTCCCCTCTACCCCCTGCCCCTGGCTCACTCTCCGTCCCCTCTCCCTCCTGCCCCTGGCTCACTCTCCGTCCCCTCTCCCCCGTGCCCCTGGCTCACTCTCCGTCCCCTCTCCCCCGTGCCCCTGGCTCACTCTCCGTCCCTTCTCCCCCGTGCCCCTGGCTCACTCTCCATCCCCTCTCCCTCCTGCCCCTGGCTCACTCTCCGTCCCCTCTCCCCCGTGCCCCTGGCTCACTCTCCGTCCCCTCTCCCCCGTGCCCCTGGCTCACTCTCCGTCCCTTCTCCCCCGTGCCCCTGGCTCACTCTCCGTCCCTTCTCCCCCGTGCCCCTGGCTCACTCTCCGTCCCCTCTCCCTCCTGCCCCTGGCTCACTCTCCGTCCCCTCTCCCCCGTGCCCCTGGCTCACTCTCCCTCGTGCCCCTGGCTCACTCTCCCTCGTGCCCCTGGCTCACTCTCCGTCCCCTCTCCCCCGTGCCCCTGGCTCACTCTCCCTCGTGCCCCTGGCTCACTCTCCGTCCCCTCTCCCCCGTGCCCCTGGCTCGCTCTCCGACCCCTCTCCCCCGTGCCCCTGGCTCACTCTCCGACCCCTCTACCCCCGTGCCCCTGGCTCACTCTCCGTCCCCTCTCCCCCGTGCCCCTGGCTCACTCTCCGACCCCTCTCCCCCGTGCCCCTGGCTCACTCTCCGTCCCCTCTCCCCCCGTGCCCCTGGCTCACTCTCCGTCCCCTCTCCCCCGTGCCCCTGGCTCACTCTCCGTCCCCTCTCCCCCGTGCCCCTGGCTCACTCTCCGACCCCTCTCCCCCGTGCCCCTGGCTCACTCTCCGACCCCTCTCCCCTGTGCCCCTGGCTCACTCTCCGTCCCCACACCAGCGGACATTCTGTGGCCATTCTCTGATACTCTACTCTCCCTGCTCCAGGAACTCTGCATCCCTCTCGCTGTCACTCCCCACCCCACCGTCTCAGTCTCTGTGTCCTTCCGTCTGTCCTTCCATCTGTCCTCCTCTCTCTGTCTGTCTGTCTCTCTCTGTCTCTCTGCCTCTGTCTGTCTCTCTCTGTCTGTCTGTCTCTCTCTGTCTCTCTGCCTCTGTCTGTCTCTCTCTGTCTCTCTGCCTCTGTCTGTCTCTGTCTGTCTGTGTCTCTCTGTCTGTCTGTGTCTCTCTGTCTGTCTGTCTCTCTGTCTCTCTGTCTCTCTGTCTGTCTGTCTCTCTGTCTCTCAGTCTGTCTGTCTCTCAGTCTGTCTGTCTCTCAGTCTCTCTGTCTGTCTGTCTCTCTGCCTCTCTCTGTCTGTCTGTCTCTCTGTCTGTCTGTCTCTCAGTCTGTCTGTCTCTCAGTCTGTCTGTCTCTCAGTCTCTCTGTCTGTCTGTCTCTCTGCCTCTCTCTGTCTGTCTGTCTCTCTGTCTGTCTGTCTCTCAGTCTGTCTCTCTGTCTGTCTGTCTGTCTGTCTCTCTCTCCGTTTCTCACTCTTTCTCTCCCGTTGCCAGCGACGCGCATGCTCCGTCTAAGCCACACCCACCGGGCAACGTGTCCGCGGAAACGGCAGCGCGGGGGGCCAATGGGCGGGCGGCGTCGCTCAGGGACATGGCAACGGGGGCGGGGGCGGGACCAGGCCCATGGCAACGGGGGGGGGGGGGGGGACCAGACCCATGGCAACGGGGGCGGGGGGCGGATTCACTCCCATGGCAACGGGGGCGGGGGCGGGATCACTCCCATGGCAACGGGGGCGGGGGCGGGATCACGCCCATGGCAACGGGGGCGGGGGCGGGATCAGGCCCATGGCAACGGGGGCGGGGGCGGGATCAGCCCCATGGCAACGGGGGCGGGGGCGGGATCAGGCCCATGGCAACGGGGGCGGGGGCGGGATCAGCCCCATGGCAACGGTGGGGGAGGGGGAGAAGTTCCATGGCAATGGGAGTGGGAGGAGCAACTCCATGGCAACCGGGGGGGGTGGGGGTGGGGGAAGGTGTCGGGGTTACAGAGGAAGATCCCGGGGTGGGGGTGGGGGAAGGTGTCGGGGTTACACAGGAAGATCCCGGGGGTGGGGGTGGGGGAAGGTGTCGGGGTTACACAGGAAGATCCCGGGGTGGGGGTGGGGGGGAAGGTGTCGGGGTTACAGAGGAAGATCCCGGGGTGGGGGTGGGGGGAGGTGTCGGGGTTACAGAGGAAGATCCCGGGGTGGGGGTGGGGGAAGGTGTCGGGGTTACACAGGAAGATCCCGGGGTGGGGGTGGGGGAAGGTGTCGGGGTTACAGAGGAAGATCCCGGGGTGGGGGTGGGGGAAGGTGTCGGGGTTACACAGGAAGATCCCGGGGTGGGGGTGGGGGAAGGTGTCGGGGTTACAGAGGAAGATCCCGGGGTGGGGGTGGGGGTGGGGGAAGGTGTCGGGGTTACAGAGGAAGATCCCGGGGTGGGGGTGGGGGGTGGGGGAAGGTGTCGGGGTTACACAGGAAGATCCCGGGGTGGGGGTGGGGGTGGGGGAAGGTGTCGGGGTTACAGAGGAAGATCCCGGGGTGGGGGTGGGGGTGGGGGAAGGTGTCGGGGTTACAGAGGAAGATCCCGGGGTGGGGGTGGGGAAGGTGTCGGGGTTACAGAGGAAGATCCCGGGGTGGGGGAGGGGGAAGGTGTCGGGGTTACAGAGGAAGATCCCGGGGTGGGGGTGGGGGAAGGTGTCGGGGTTACAGAGGAAGATCCCGGGGTGGGGGTGGGGGAAGGTGTCGGGGTTACAGAGGAAGATCCCGGGGTGGGGGTGGGGGAAGGTGTCGGGGTTACAGAGGAAGATCCCGGGGTGGGGGTGGGGGAAGGTGTCGGGGTTACACAGGAAGATCCCGGGGTGGGGGTGGGGGAAGGTGTCGGGGTTACAGAGGAAGATCCCGGGGTGGGGGTGGGGGAAGGTGTCGGGGTTACACAGGAAGATCCCGGGGTGGGGGTGGGGGAAGGTGTCGGGGTTACAGAGGAAGATCCCGGGGTGGGGGTGGGGGAAGGTGTCGGGGTTACACAGGAAGATCCCGGGGTGGGGGTGGGGGAAGGTGTCGGGGTTACACAGGAAGATCCCGGGGTGGGGGGGGAAGGTGTCGGGGTTACACAGGAAGATCCCGGGGTGGGGGGGAAGGTGTCGGGGTTACAGAGGAAGATCCCGGGGTGGGGGTGGGGGTGGGGGAAGGTGTCGGGGTTACAGAGGAAGATCCCGGGGTGGGGGTGGGGGTGGGGGTGGGGGAAGGTGTCGGGGTTACAGAGGAAGATCCCGGGGTGGGGGTGGGGGAAGGTGTCGGGGTTACAGAGGAAGATCCCGGGGTGGGGGTGGGGGAAGGTGTCGGGGTTACACAGGAAGATCCCGGGGTGGGGGTGGGGGAAGGTGTCGGGGTTACAGAGGAAGATCCCGGGGTGGGGGTGGGGGAAGGTGTCGGGGTTACACAGGAAGATCCCGGGGTGGGGGTGGGGGAAGGTGTCGGGGTTACAGAGGAAGATCCCGGGGTGGGGGTGGGGGAAGGTGTCGGGGTTACACAGGAAGATCCCGGGGTGGGGGGTGGGGGAAGGTGTCGGGGTTACACAGGAAGATCCCGGGGTGGGGGGGAAGGTGTCGGGGTTACACAGGAAGATCCCGGGGGTGGGGGGGAAGGTGTCGGGGGTTACACAGGAAGATCCCGGGGTGGGGGGGAAGGTGTCGGGGTTACACAGGAAGATCCCGGGGTGGGGGGGGAAGGTGTCGGGGGTTACACAGGAAGATCCCGGGGGGTGGGGGGGAAGGTGTCGGGGTTACACAGGAAGATCCCGGGGTGGGGGGGAAGGTGTCGGGGTTACACAGGAAGATCCCGGGGTGGGGGTGGGGGAAGGTGTCGGGGTTACAGAGGAAGATCCCGGGGGGTGGGGGTGGGGGTGGGTGTCGGGGTTACACAGGAAGATCCCGGGGTGGGGGGTGGGGGAAGGTGTCGGGGGTTACAGAGGAAGATCCCGGGGTGGGGGTGGGGGAAGGGTGTCGGGGTTACACAGGAAGATCCCGGGGTGGGGGGTGGGGGTGGGGGAAGGTGTCGGGGTTACACAGGAAGATCCCGGGGTGGGGGGTGGGGGGAAGGTGTCGGGGTTACAGAGGAAGATCCCGGGGGTGGGGGGGTGGGGGAAGGTGTCGGGGTTACAGAGGAAGATCCCGGGGGGTGGGGGTGGGGGAAGGTGTCGGGGTTACAGAGGAAGATCCCGGGGTGGGGGGTGGGGGAAGGTGTCGGGGGTTACAGAGGAAGATCCCGGGGTGGGGGTGGGTGTGGGGGAAGGTGTCGGGGTTACACAGGAAGATCCCGGGGTGGGGGGTGGGGGCGGGGGAAGGTGTCGGGGTTACAGAGGAAGATCCCGGGGTGGGGGGTGGGGGGAAGGTGTCGGGGTTACAGAGGAAGATCCTGGGGTGGGGGGTGGGGGGAAGGTGTCGGGGTTACAGAGGAAGATCCCGGGGTGGGGGGTGGGGGTGGGGGAAGGTGTCGGGGGTTACACAGGAAGATCCCGGGGTGGGGGGTGGGGGTGGGGGAAGGTGTCGGGGTTACAGAGGAAGATCCCGGGGGTGGGGGGTGGGGGAAGGTGTCGGGGTTACACAGGAAGATCCCGGGGTGGGGGTGGGGGGGAAGGTGTCGGGGTTACAGAGGAAGATCCCGGGGTGGGGGTGGGGGAAGGTGTCGGGGTTACAGAGGAAGATCCCGGGGTGGGGGTGGGGGAAGGTGTCGGGGTTACACAGGAAGATCCCGGGGGTGGGGGTGGGGGTGGGGGAAGGTGTCGGGGTTACAGAGGAAGATCCCGGGGTGGGGGTGGGGGGGAAGGTGTCGGGGTTACACAGGAAGATCCCGGGGTGGGGTGTGGGGGGAACGTGTCGGGGGTTACAGAGGAAGATCCCGGGGTGGGGGTGGGGGAAGGTGTCGGGGTTACAGAGGAAGATCCCGGGGTGGGGGTGGGGGGGAAGGTGTCGGGGTTACACAGGAAGATCCCGGGGGTGGGGGTGGGGGAAGGTGTCGGGGTTACAGAGGAAGATCCCGGGGGTGCGGGTGGGGGAAGGTGTCGGGGTTACAGAGGAAGATCCCGGGGTGGGGGTGGGGGAAGGTGTCGGGGTTACAGAGGAAGATCCCCGGGGGTGGGGGGTGGGGGAAGGTTGTCGGGGTTACACAGGAAGATCCCGGGGTGGGGGTGGGGGGAAGGTGTCGGGGTTACAGAGGAAGATCCCGGGGTGGGGGTGGTGGGGGTGGGGGAAGGTGTCGGGGTTACACAGGAAGATCCCGGGGTGGGGGTGGGGGAAGGTGTCGGGGTTACAGAGGAAGATCCCGGGGTGGGGGTGGGGGAAGGTGTCGGGGGTTACACAGGAAGATCCCGGGGTGGGGGTGGGGGAAGGTGTCGGGGTTACAGAGGAAGATCCCATCCCTTGCCTCGGTGTCGGTTCCCACGCCCCCCCCTCCCCCCATCCCCTCCGCCGTTTCCAGCCATTCCGGCTGCTGGTTCCCCCGGTGGAATGTCACACAACCGGTTTGAGGCCGTCACTGCAGGAATAGAGAAACTGGCCGGCTACACTTGCTGCCGGCACCGACACCCTCGCTCTTCACCCGCTCACCGCCCCTCACCGCCTTCCACCACAGAGAGCCGGGTGGGCAGCAGGACCCACTGCCGGACAGCCACCATGCCAGGTAAGCGTCCGGAGACCCCCCCCCCCCCCACCACCACCCAACGCTCCCCTCTGTCCGTCACCTCTGTCGCTCCCTGGTGCCCCCCTCCCATTCCCTCGGCTCTGACTCCTGCTCGGCTGAGGTGCCGGAGCTCCTGTGGCTTCTTGGTGCTGACCCCCCAGACTGGGTACAGGAGGGCCCCAAGCCCCATTCGGATATTCTCACCCAGAGCGGCACACAACGAGGTTCCTCCACAGGGCCCTGCCCGCCGGTACACTCACACACACACACACTCACACACACACACACTCACACACACACACACACTCACACACACACACACACACACACACACACACACTCACACACGCACACTCACACACACACACACAGACATAGGCACAGACACAGGCACGCATACACAGAGACACAGACACACGCAGAGACACATGCGCGCAGGGACACACACACAGAGACACAGACACAGACACACACACACACACACAGACTCACACACGCAGAGACACACACACACACAGACACACACACACAGAGACACACACACACACGCAGAGACACACACACACACGCACAGAGACACACACACACACACACACAGACACACACACACGCAGAGACACACACACACACACACGTACAGAGACACAGACACACACACACAGACACACACACACACACACACACACACAGACACAGACACACACACACACACACACACACACGCACAGAGACACACACACACACACGCAGAGACACACACACACACACACACACGCACAGAGACACACACACACACGCACAGAGACACAGACACAGACACACATACACACACAGACACACAAAGACATGCACGCAGAGACACACACATACACACACACAGAGACACAGACACACACACACGCACAGAGACACAGACACACACACACACACACAGAGACACAGACACACGCTCGCAGAGACACAGACACACACAGAGACACGCACACACGCACAGAGACACAGACACACACACACACACACACACACAGAGACACAGACACACGCTTGCAGAGACACAGACACACACAGAGACACAGACACACGCAGAGACACAGACACACACAGAGACACAGACACACACACAGAGACACAGACACATGCTCGCAGAGACACAGACACGCACAGAGACACAGACACACACAGAGACACAGACACACACACACAGAGACACAGACACACACACAGAGACACAGACACACACAGAGACATGCACACACAGAGACACACACACACAGAGACACAGACACACACGCACAGAGACACAGACACACACACAGAGACACAGACACACACAGAGACACAGACACACACACACACAGAGACACACACACACACACACACGCACAGAGACACACACAGACACACACGCACAGAGACACACACACGCACAGACACACACACACACACACACACACAGACACACACACACGCAGAGACACACACACACGCACAGAGACACACACACACACAGACACACACACGCACAGAGACACACACACACGCACACGCACAGAGACACAGACACACACACAGACACACACACACAGAGACACAGACACACACACACACACACACGCACAGAGACACAGACACACACACAGAGACACAGACACACACACACAGACACACACACACAGAGACACAGACACACACACACACACGCACACACACAGAGACACAGACACACACACACACACACACACACAGACACACACACACACAGACACACACACACGCAGAGACACACACACACACACACACAGACACACACACACGCAGAGACACACACACACACACACACAGAGACACACACACGCACAGAGACACACACACACACACACACGCAGAGACACACACACACACGCACAGAGACACAGACACACACACAGAGACACACACACACACACACACACACAGACACACACACACAGAGACACACACACACACACACACACACACAGACACACACACACACGCACAGAGACACAGTCACACATACACACACAGAGACACACACACACGCACAGAGACAGACACAC
>JANJGN010001536.1:90000-129798 GCA_026770705.1 Isurus oxyrinchus
GTTTCCCCCTCCCTCTCTCCCCCCTCCCTGGGCTGGAGAGTCTAGAACACGGGGAGGGTCCCAGTCTCAGGAGAAGGGGTCGGCCATTCTGGGCTGAGATGAAGGAGAAATGTCTTCACTCGGGAGGGTTGTGAATCTTTGGAATTCTCCACCCCAGAGAGCGGTGGGTGCTCCGTCATCGAGTAGGTTCAAGAGCGGGAGATCGAGGGATTTTTGGGGGAGCGAGGGATATGGGGAGAGGGCGGGAAGGTGGAGTTGAGGGAGAAGATCAGCCACAGGCTGGATTAAGGTGGAGTTGAGGGAGATGATCAGCCACAGGCTGGATTAATGTGGAGTTGAGGTGGATGATCAGCCACAGGCTGGATTAAGGTGGAGTTGAGGTGGATGATCAGCCACAGGCTGGATTAAGGTGGAGTTGAGGTGGATGATCAGCCACAGGCTGGATTAAGGGGTGAGTAGAGGTGGATGATCAGCCACAGGCTGGATTAAGGTGGAGTTGAGGGAGAAGATCAGCCACAGGCTGGATTAAGGTGGAGTTGAGGTGGATGATCAGCCACAGGCTGGATTAAGGTGGAGTTGAGGTGGATGATCAGCCACAGGCTGGATTAAGGTGGAGTTGAGGGAGAAGATCAGCCACAGGCTGGATTAAGGTGGAGTTGAGGGAGAAGATCAGCCACAGGCTGGATTAAGGTGGAGTTGAGGTGAATGATCAGCCACAGACTGGATTAAGGTGGAGTTGAGGGAGAAGATCAGCCACAGGCTGGATTAAGGTGGAGTTGAGGGAGAAGATCAGCCACAGGCTGGGTTAAGGTGCAGTTGAGGGAGATGATCAGCCACAGGCTGGATTAAGGTGGAGTTGAGGTGGATGATCAGCACAGGCTGGATTAAGGTGGAGTTGAGGGAGAAGATCAGCCACAGGCTGGATTAAGGTGGAGTTGAGGGAGATGATCAGCCACAGGCTGGATTAAGGTGGAGTTGAGGTGGATGATCAGCCACAGGCTGTGATTAAGGTTGCAGTTTGAGGGAGATGATCAGCCACAGGCTGGATTAAGGTGGAGTTGAGGTGGATGATCAGCCACAGGCTGGATTAAGGTGGAGTTGAGGGAGAAGATCAGCCACAGGCTGGATTAAGGTGGAGTTGAGGTGGATGATCAGACACAGGCTGGATTAAGGTGGAGTTGAGGGAGAAGATCAGCCACAGGCTGGATTAAGGTGGAGTTGAGGTGGATGATCAGCCACAGGCTGGATTATAGGTGGAGTTGAGGTGGATGATCAGCCACAGGCTGGATTAAGGTGGAGTTGAGGGAGAAGATCAGCCACAGGCTGGATTAAGGTGGAGTTGAGGTGGATGATCAGCCACAGGCTGGATTAAGGTGGAGTTGAGGTGGATGATCAGCCACAGGCTGGATTAAGGTGGAGTTGAGGTGGATGATCAGCCACAGGCTGGATTAAGGTGGAGTTGAGGTGGATGATCAGCCACAGGCTGGATTAAGGTGGAGTTGAGGGAGAAGATCAGCCACAGGCTGGATTAAGGTGGAGTTGAGGTGGATGATCAGCCACAGGCTGGATTAAGGTGGAGTTGAGGTGGATGATCAGCCCACAGGCTGGATTAAGGTGGAGTTGAGGCAGAAGATCAGCCACAGGCTGGATTAAGGTGGAGTTGAGGGAGGAAGATCAGCCACAGGCTGGATTAAGGTGGAGTTGAGGGAGATGATCAGCCACAGGCTGGGTTAAGGTGGAGTTGAGGAGATGATCAGCCACAGGCTGGATTAAGGTGGAGTTGAGGTGGATGATCAGCCACAGGCTGGATTAAGGTGGAGTTGAGGGAGAAGATCAGCCACAGGCTGGATTAAGGTGGAGTTGAGGTGGATGATCAGCCACAGGCTGGATTAAGGTGGAGTTGAGGTGGATGATCAGCCACAGGCTGGATTAAGGTGGAGTTGAGGGAGAAGATCAGCCACAGGCTGGATTAGGTGGAGTTGAGGGAGAAGATCAGCCACAGGCTGGATTAAGGTGGAGTTGAGGTGGATGATCAGCCACAGGCTGGATTAAGGTGGAGTTGAGGTGGATGATCAGGTGGATGATCAGCCGCAGGCTGGATTAAGGTGGAGTTGAGGTGGATGATCAGCCACAGGCTGGATTAAGGTGGAGTTGAGGTGGATGATCAGCCACAGGCTGGATTAAGGTGGAGTTGAGGTGGATGATCAGCCGCAGGCTGGATTAAGGTGGAGTTGAGGTGGATGATCAGCCACAGGCTGGATTAAGGTGGAGTTGAGGGAGAAGATCAGCCACAGGCTGGATTAAGGTGGAGTTGAGGGAGAAGATCAGCCACAGGCTGGATTAAGGTGGAGTTGAGGTGGATGATCAGCCACAGGCTGGATTAAGGTGGAGTTGAGGGAGAAGATCAGCCACAGGCTGGATTAAGGTGGAGTTGAGGTGGATGATCAGCCACAGGCTGGATTAAGGTGGAGTTGAGATGGATGATCAGCCACAGGCTGGATTAAGGTGGAGTTGAGGGAGAAGATCAGCCACAGGCTGGATTAAGGTGGAGTTGAGGTGGATGATCAGCCGCAGGCTGGATTAAGGTGGAGTTGAGGTGGATGATCAGCCACAGGCTGGATTAAGGTGGAGTTGAGGTGGATGATCAGCCACAGGCTGGATTAAGGTGGAGTTGAGGGAGAAGATCAGCCACAGGCTGGATTAAGGTGGAGTTGAGGTGGATGATCAGCCACAGGCTGGATTAAGGTGGAGTTGAGGGTGAAGATCAGCCACAGGCTGGATTAAGGTGGAGTTGAGGTGGATGATCAGCCACAGGCTGGATTAAGGTGGAGTTGAGGTGGATGATCAGCCACAGGCTGGATTAAGGTGGAGTTGAGGGAGAAGATCAGCCACAGGCTGGATTAAGGTGGAGTTGAGGTGGATGATCAGCCACAGGCTGGATTAAGGTGGAGTTGAGGTGGATGATCAGCCACAGGCTGGATTAAGGTGGAGTTGAGGGAGAAGATCAGCCACAGGCTGGATTAAGGTGGAGTTGAGGTGGATGATCAGCCGCAGGCTGGATTAAGGTGGAGTTGAGGTGGATGATCAGCCACAGGCTGGATTAAGGTGGAGTTGAGGGAGAAGATCAGCCACAGACTGGATTAAGGTGGAGTTGAGGTGGATGATCAGCCGCAGGCTGGATTAAGGTCGAGTTGAGGTGATGATCAGCCGCAGGCTGGATTAAGGTGGAGTTGAGGTGGATGATCAGCCACAGGCTGGATTAAAGTGGAGTCGAGGTGGAGGATCAGCCACAGGCTGGATTAAGGTGGAGTTGAGGTGGATGATCAGCCACAGGCTGGATTAAGGTGGAGTTGAGGTGGCTGATCAGCCACAGGCTGGATTAAGGTGGTGTTGAGGTGGATGATCAGCCACAGGCTGGATTAAGGTGGAGTTGAGGGAGAAGATCAGCCACAGGCTGGATTAAGTTGGAGTTGAGGTGGATGATCAGCCACAGGCTGGATTAAGGTGGAGTTGAGGTGGATGATCAGCCACAGGCTGGATTAAGGTGGAGTTGAGGTGGATGATCAGCCACAGGCTGGATTAAGGTGGAGTTGAGGGAGAAGATCAGCCACAGGCTGGATTAAGGTGGAGTTGAGGGAGAAGATCAGCCACAGGCTGGATTAAAGTGGAGTCGAGGTGGAGGATCAGCCACAGGCTGGATTAAGGTGGAGTTGAGGTGGATGATCAGCCACAGGCTGGATTAAGGTGGAGTTGAGGTGGATGATCAGCCACAGGCTGGATTAAGGTGGGGTTGAGGTGGCTGATCAGCCACAGGCTGGATTAAGGTGGAGTTGAGGTGGATGATCAGCCACAGGCTGGATTAAGGCCGAGTTGAGGTGGATGATCAGCCACAGGCTGGATTAAGGTGGAGTTGAGGGAGAAGATCAGCCACAAGCTGGATTAAGGTGGAGTTGAGGTGGATGATCAGCCACAGGCTGGATTAAGGTGGAGTTGAGGGAGAAGATCAGCCACAGGCTGGATTAAGGTGGAGTTGAGGTGGATGATCAGCCACAGGCTGGATTAAGGTGGAGTTGAGGTGGATGATCAGCCACAGGCTGGATTAAGGTGGAGTTGAGGGAGATGATCAGCCACAGGCTGGATTAAGATGGAGTTGAGGGAGAAGATCAGCCACAGGCTGGATTAAGGTGGGGTTGAGGTGGATGATCAGCCACAGGCTGGATTAAGGTGGAGTTGAGGGAGAAGATCAGCCACAGGCTGGATTAAGGTGGAGTTGAGGTGGATGATCAGCCACAGGCTGCATTAAGGTGGAGTTGAGGGAGAAGATCAGCCACAGGCTGGATTAAGGTGGAGTTGAGGTGGATGATCAGCCACAGGCTGGATTAAGGTGGAGTTGAGGGAGAAGATCAGCCACAGGCTGGATTAAGGTGGAGTTGAGGTGGATGATCAGCCACAGGCTGGATTAAGGTGGAGTTGAGGGAGAAGATCAGCCACAGGCTGGATTAAGGTGGAGTTGAGGTGGATGATCAGCCACAGGCTGGATTAAGGTGGAGTTGAGGGAGAAGATCAGCCACAGTCTGGATTAAGGTGGAGTTGAGGGAGAAGATCAGCCACAGGCTGGATTAAGGTGAAGTTGAGGTGGATGATCAGCCACAGGCTGGATTAAGGTGGTGTTGAGGTGGATGATTAGCCACAGGCTGGATTAAGGTGGAGTTGAGGTGGATGATCAGCCACAGGCTGGATTAAGGTGGAGTTGAGGTGGATGATCAGCCACAGGCTGGATTAAGGTGGAGTTGAGGTGGATGATCAGCCACAGGCTGGATTAAGGTGGAGTTGAGGTGGATGATCAGCCACAGGCTGGATTAAGGTGGAGTTGAGGGAGAAGATCAGCCACAGGCTGGATTAAGGTGGAGTTGAGGTGGATGATCAGCCACAGGCTGCATTAAGGTGGAGTTGAGGGAGAAGATCAGCCACAGGCTGGATTAAGGTGGAGTTGAGGTGGATGATCAGCCACAGGCTGGATTAAGGTGGAGTTGAGGGAGAAGATCAGCCACAGGCTGGATTAAGGTGGAGTTGAGGTGGATGATCAGCCACAGGCTGGATTAAGGTGGAGTTGAGGGAGAAGATCAGCCACAGTCTGGATTAAGGTGGAGTTGAGGGAGAAGATCAGCCACAGGCTGGATTAAGGTGAAGTTGAGGTGAATGATCAGCCACAGGCTCGATTAAGGTGGTGTTGAGGTGGATGATTAGCCACAGGCTGGATTAAGGTGGAGTTGAGGTGGATGATCAGCCACAGGCTGGATTAAGGTCGAGTTGAGGTGGATGATCAGCCACAGGCTGGATTAAGGTGGAGTTGAGGTGGATGATCAGCCACAGGCTGGATTAAGGTGGAGTTGAGGTGGATGATCAGCCACAGGCTGGATTAAGGTGGAGTTGAGGGAGAAGATCAGCCACAGGCTGGATTAAGGTGGAGTTGAGGTGGATGATCAGCCACAGGCTGGATTAAGGTGGAGTTGAGGTGGATGATCAGCCACAGGCTGGATTAAGGTGGAGTTGAGGTAGATGATCAGCCACAGGCTGGATTAAGGTGGAGTTGAGGTGGATGATCAGCCACAGGCTGGATTAAGGTGGAGTTGAGGTGGATGATCAGCCACAGGCTGGATTAAGGTGGAGTTGAGGTGGATGATCAGCCACAGGCTGGATTAAGGTGGAGTTGAGGTGGATGATCAGCCACAGGCTGGATTAAGGTGGAGTTGAGGGAGAAGATCAGCCACAGGCTGGATTAATGTGGAGTTGAGGTGGATGATCAGCCACAGGCTGGATTAAGTTGGAGTTGAGGTGGATGATCAGCCACAGGCTGGATTAAGGTGGAGTTGAGGTGGATGATCAGCCACAGGCTGGATTAAGTTGGAGTTGAGGGAGAAGATCATCCACAGGCTGGATTAAGGTGGAGTTGAGGCAGAAGATCAGCCATAGGCTGGATTAAGGTGGAGTTGAGGGAGAAGATCAGCCACAGGCTGGATTAAGGTGGAGTTGAGGTGGATGATCAGCCACAGGCTGGATTAAGGTGGAGTTGAGGGAGAAGATCAGCCACAGGCTGGATTAAGGTGGAGTTGAGGTGGATGATCAGCCACAGGCTGGATTAAGGTGGAGTTGAGGTGGATGATCAGCCACAGGCTGGATTAGGGGGAGAGCAGGCACTAGGGGCTGAACGACCACCTCCAGCTGTTAACCTCTGCCTGTTCTCACTTCAGACGGACTGGAATTGGTGGTTCCCTCGGTCTCACTGGCCTTACTCGGGGAGGACGCCCTGCTGAACTGCACCTTTGCCCCGGCTCGTTACTCCGCTGAAGATTTTGTTCTTCACTGGATCAGGCTGTGGTCCTCAGCGAGAGAGAGCACCATCTACAGCTTCTACCATAACCAGGAGCAGTGGGGCCAGGTGGATGTGGAGTTTGTGAACCGCACCCGGTTGTTTCACTCCAGCCCTGCCCCCGGGAGCTGCACCCTGCTCCTCAGTGGGGTCAGGACCACCGACGCCGGGAAGTACAAAGCTTTTGTCCGGACCCGGCTCGGAATTAGTCATTACCGCAACGCCTTCACAGAGCTGCAGGTCGCAGGTCAGTACCAGAGGTCACCCCACGGGTACCGACTCTCCCCGGGGTCTCCCCCACGGGTACTGACTCTACCCAGGGTCACCCCACGGGCACCAACTCTACCCAGGGTCACCCCACGGGCACCAACTCTCCCCAGGGTCTCCCCCACGGGTACAGACTCTACCCAGGGTCACCCCCACGGGTACTGACTCTACCCAGGGTCTCCCCCACGGGCACCAACTCTACCCAGGGTCTCCCCACGGGCACCAACTCTACCCGGGGTCTCCCCACGGGCACCAACTCTACCCAGGGTCTCCCCCACGGGTACTGACTCTACCCAGGGTCACCCCACGGGTACCGACTCTCCCCAGGGTCTCCCCAGGGGCACCAACTCTACCCAGGGTCTCCCCCACGGGCACCAACTCTACCCAGGGTCTCCCCCACGGGCACTGACTCTGCCCAGGGTCTCCCCACGGCACCGACTCTCCCCAGGGTCTCCCCACGGGTACAGACTCTACCCAGGGTCTCCCCCACGGGCACCGACTCTGCCCAGGGTCTCCCCACGGCACCGACTCTACCCAGGGTCTCCCCACGGGTACAGACTCTACCCAGGGTCTCCCCCACGGGCACCGACTCTGCCCAGGGTTTCCCCCACGGGCACCAACTCTACCCAGGGTCTCCCCACGGGTACAGACTCTCCCCGGGGTCCGGGCGCCGACTCTCCCACAGCCGCTGTGTTCACTGTCCTGTCGTTGTTCCAGCTCGATACTCCCAGCCGCTGATCAGCCTGTCCACAGTCTGCTCTCAGAACAAAACCGCCCTGCACTATCTGACCTGCAGTGTGAATGGAGGATACCCTGTGGCCCACATCCACTGGCACAATGACCTGGGAGAAGATCGCACAGCCCAGTCTGAAACCACCAACGTCACCGCTGAAGACGGACTCATCCAGATGAGCAGCCACATCAATATTTCCACCCAGTCCAGTCGAACCTACACTTGCTCAGTCTCCAACCCTCTGCTCACCCCTCACCACAACATCAGCGCAACACTGCCAGGTAGCTACCCCGAGAGTGTAACCCTTTCCACCCAGCGTCAGCATCCAGCAGTCCTCCCAGGGACAGGTACAATACAGAGCTCCCTCTACACTACCCTGATAGGGTAACCCCCTCCCCACTTTATACCCAGTGTCAGCATCCAGCACTCCCAGGGACAGGTACAATACAGAGCTCCCTCTACACTACCCTGACAGTGTAACCCCCTCCCCACTTTATACCCAGTGTCAGCATCCAGCACTCCTCCCAGGGACAGGTACAATACAGAGCTCCCTCTACACTACCCTGACAGTGTAACCCCCTCCCCACTTTATACCCAGTGTCAGCATCCAGCACTCCCAGGGACAGGTACAATACAGAGCTCCCTCTACACTACCCTGACAGTGTAACCCCCTCCCCACTTTATACCCAGTGTCAGCATCCAGCACTCCTCCCAGGGACAGGTACAATACAGAGCTCCCTCTACACTACCCTGACAGTGTAACCCCCTCCCCACTTTATACCCAGTGTCAGCATCCAGCACTCCCAGGGACAGGTACAATACAGAGCTCCATCTACACTAACCTGACAGTGTAACCCCCTCCCCACTTTATACCCAGTGTCAGCATCCAGCACTCCCAGGGACAGGTACAATACAGAGCTCCCTCTACACTACCCTGACAGTGTAACCCCCTCCCCACTTTATACCCAGTGTCAGCATCCAGCACTCCTCCCAGGGACAGGTACAATACAGAGCTCCCTCTACACTACCCTGACAGTGTAACCCCCTCCCCACTTTATACCCAGTGTCAGCATCCAGCACTCCCAGGGACAGGTACAATACAGAGCTCCCTCTACACTACCCTGACAGTGTAACCCCCTCCCCACTTTATACCCAGTGTCAGCATCCAGCACTCCCAGGGACAGGTACAATACAGAGCTCCCTCTACACTATCCTGACAGTGTAACCCCCTCCCCACTTTATACCCAGTGTCAGCATCCAGCACTCCCAGGGACAGGTACAATACAGAGCTCCCTCTACACTACCCTGACAGTGTAACCCCCTCCCCACTTTATACCCAGAGTCAGCATCCAGCACTCCTCCCAGGGACAGGTACAATACAGAGCTCCCTCTACACTACCCTGACAGTGTAACCCCCTCCCCACTTTATACCCAGTGTCAGCATCCAGCACTCCTCCCAGGGACAGGTACAATACAGAGCTCCCTCTACACTACCCTGACAGGGTAAACCCCTCCCCACTTTATACCCAGTGTCAGCATCCAGCACTCCTCCCCGGGACAGGTACAATACAGAGCTCCCTCTACACTACCGTGACATTGTAACCCCCTCCCCACTTTATACCCAGTGTCAGCATCCAGCACTCCTCCCAGGGACAGGTACAATACAGAGCTCCCTCTACACTACCCTGACAGTGTAACCCCCTCCCCACTTTATACCCAGTGTCAGCATCCAGCACTCCTCCCAGGGACAGGTACAATACAGAGCTCCCTCTGCACTACCCTGACAGTGTAACCCCCTCCCCACTTTATACCCAGTGTCAGCATCCAGCACTCCTCCCAGGGACAGGTACAATACAGAGCTCCCTCTACACTACCCTGACAATGTAACCCCCTCCCCACTTTATACCCAGCGTCAGCATCCAGCACTCCCAGGGACAGGTACAATACAGAGCTCCCTCTACACTACCCTGACAGTGTAACCCCCTCCCCACTTTATACCGAGTGTCAGCATCCAGCAGTCCTCCCAGGGACAGGTACAATACAGAGCTCCCTCTGCACTACCCTGACAGTGTAACCCCCTCCCCACTTAAAACCCAGTGTCAGCATCCAGCACTCCTCCCAGGGACAGGTACAATACAGAGCTCCCTCTACATTACCCTGACAGTGTAACCCCCTCCCCACTTTATACCCAGTGTCAGCATCCAGCACTCCCAGGGACAGGTACAATACAGAGCTCCCTCTACACTACCCTGACAGTGTAACCCCCTCCCCACTTTATACCCAGTGTCAGCATCCAGCACTCCTCCCAGGGACAGGTACAATATAGAGCTCCCTCTACACTACCCTGACAGTGTAACCCCCTCCCCACTTTATACCCAGTGTCAGCATCCAGCACTCCCAGGGACAGGTACAATACAGAGCTCCCTCTACACTACCCTGACAGTGTAACCCCCTCCCCACTTTATACCCAGTGTCAGCATCCAGCACTCCTCCCAGGGACAGGTACAATACAGAGCTCCCTCTACACTACCCTGACAGTGTAACCCCCTCCCCACTTTATACCCAGTGTCAGCATCCAGCACTCCCAGGGACAGGTACAATACAGAGCTCCCTCTACACTACCCTGACAGTGTAACCCCCTCCCCACTTTATACCCAGTGTCAGAATCCAGCACTCCCAGGGACAGGTACAATACAGAGCTCCCTCTACACTACCCTGACAGTGTAACCCCCTCCCCACTTTATACCCAGTGTCAGCATCCAGCACTCCTCCCAGGGACAGGTACAATACAGAGCTCCCTCTACACTACCCTGACAGTGTAACCCCCTCCCCACTTTATACCCAGTGTCAGCATCCAGCATTCCCAGGGACAGGTACAATACAGAGCTCCCTCTACACTACCCTGACAGTGTAACACCCTCCCCACTTTATACCCAGTGTCAGCATCCAGCACTCCTCCCAGGGACAGGTACAATACAGAGCTCCCTCTACACTACCCTGACAGTGTAACCCCCTCCCCACTTTATACCCAGTGTCAGCATCCAGCACTCCTCCCAGGGACAGGTACAATACAGAGCTCCCTCTACACTACCCTGACATTGTAACCCCCTCCCCACTTTATACCCAGTGTCAGCATCCAGCACTCCCAGGGACAGGTACAATACAGAGCTCCCTCTACACTACCCTGACAATGTAACCCCCTCCCCACTTTATACCCAGCGTCAGCATCCAGCACTCCCAGGGACAGGTACAATACAGAGCTCCCTCTACACTACCCTGACAGTGTAACCCCCTCCCCACTTTATACCGAGTGTCAGCATCCAGCAGTCCTCCCAGGGACAGGTACAATACAGAGCTCCCTCTACACTACCCTGACAGTGTAACCCCCTCCCCACTTAAAACCCAGTGTCAGCATCCAGCACTCCTCCCAGGGACAGGTACAATACAGAGCTCCCTCTACATTACCCTGACAGTGTAACCCCCTCCCCACTTTATACCCAGTGTCAGCATCCAGCACTCCCAGGGACAGGTACAATACAGAGCTCCCTCTACACTACCCTGACAGTGTAACCCCCTCCCCACTTTATACCCAGTGTCAGCATCCAGCACTCCTCCCAGGGACAGGTACAATACAGAGCTCCCTCTACACTACCCTGACAGTGTAACCCCCTCCCCACTTTATACCCAGTGTCAGCATCCAGCACTCCCAGGGACAGGTACAATACAGAGCTCCCTCTACACTACCCTGACAGTGTAACCCCCTCCCCACTTTATACCCAGTGTCAGCATCCAGCACTCCTCCCAGGGACAGGTACAATACAGAGCTCCCTCTACACTACCCTGACAGTGTAACCCCTCCCCACTTTATACCCAGTGTCAGCATCCAGCACTCCCAGGGACAGGTACAATACAGAGCTCCCTCTACACTACCCTGACAGTGTAACCCCCTCCCCACTTTATACCCAGTGTCAGCATCCAGCACTCCTCCCAGGGACAGGTACAATACAGAGCTCCCTCTACACTACCCTGACAGTGTAACCCCCTCCCCACTTTATACCCAGTGTCAGCATCCAGCACTCCCAGGGACAGGTACAATACAGAGCTCCCTCTACACTACCCTGACAGTGTAACCCCCTCCCCACTTTATACCCAGTGTCAGAATCCAGCACTCCCAGGGACAGGTACAATACAGAGCTCCCTCTACACTACCCTGACAGTTTAACCCCCTCCCCACTTTATACCCAGTGTCAGCATCCAGCACTCCCAGGGACAGGTACAATACAGAGCTCCCTCTACACTACCCTGACAGTGTAACCCCATCCCCACTTTATACCCAGTGTCAGCATCCAGCACTCCCAGGGACAGGTACAATACAGAGCTCCCTCTACACTACCCTGACAGTGTAACCCCCTCCCCACTTTATACCCAGTGTCAGCATCCAGCACTCCTCCCAGGGACAGGTACAATACAGAGCTCCCTCTACACTACCCTGACAGTGTAACACACCACCCCCCCCCCGCCCCCGCTCCTCACTGTGATTCTGAGAGTGTAACAGTGTGTTTGTGACTGCAGTGAATCGGTGTGTGCCTCTCGTGTCCACCGGAGAGATGGTGACAGTAGCCGTGCTGAGCATTCTCTTCCTGCTGGCACTTGCCTGCGTCGTGCGTTGGTTCACTTTGCCGAAGCGTGCCGTGAGTATCCCCCCCTACCCCCCTCCTACCCCCCCCAACTGTGCGCTAACCACGTGGGCACGGGCAGGGGTCAGAGGTCTGCCCCTTCCCAGCGCCCTCCGCGGCAGCTAGCTGTGTGGCAGACCAGCCGCCGGCTCACAGCGACGGTGATTCACTGTGGTCACTCCAGTGGCTCTCCCTCAGCACTGACCCTCCCACAGTGCGGCTCTCCCTCAGCACTGACCCTCCCACAGTGCGGCTCTCCCTCAGCACTGACCCTCCGACAGTGCGGCTCTCCCTCAGCACTGACCCTCTGACAGTGCGGCTCTCCCTCAGCACTGACCCTCTGACAGTGCGGCTCTCCCTCAGCACTGACCCTCTGACAGTGCGGCTCTCCCTCAGCACTGACCCTCCGACAGTGCGGCTCTCCCTCAGCACTGACCCTCTGACAGTGCGGCACTCCCTCAGTACTGACCCTCTGACAGTGCGGCGCTCACTCAGCACTGACCCTCTGACAGTGCGGCTCTCCCTCAGTACTGACCCTCCGACAGTGCGGCTCTCCCTCAGCACTGACCCTCCGACAGTGCGGCTCTCCCTCAGCACTGACCCTCCGACAGTGCGTCTCTCCCTCAGCACTGACCCTCCCACAGTGCGGCGCTCCCTCAGCACTGACCCTCCGACAGTGCGGCGCTCCCTCAGCACTGACCCTCCGACAGTGCGGCGCTCCCTCAGCACTGACCCTCCGACAGTGCGGCTCTCCCTCAGCACTGACCCTCCGACAGTGCGGCGCTCCCTCAGCACTGACCCTCCAACAGTGCGGCGCTCCCTCAGTACTGACCCTCCGACAGTGCAGCGCTCCCTCAGCACTGACCCTCCCACAGTGCGGCTCTCCCTCAGCGCTGACCCTCCGACAGTGCGGCGTTCCCTCAGCACTGACCCTCCCACAGTGCGGCTCTCCCTCAGCACTGACCCATGACAGTGTGGCTCTCCCTCAGCACTGACCCTCCCACAGTGCAGCTCTCCCTCAGTACTGACCCTCCGACAGTGCAGCGCTCCCTCAGCACTGACCCTCCGACAGTGCGGCTCTCCCTCAGCACTGACCCTCCGACAGTGCGGCGCTCTCTCAGCACTGACCCTCCGACAGTGCGGCTCTCCCTCAGCACTGACCCTCCAACAGTGCGGCGCTCCCTCAGCACTGACCCTCCCACAGTGCGGCGCTCCCTCAGCACTGACCCTCCCACAGTGCGGCTCTCCCTCAGCACTGACCCTCCGACAGTGCGGCGTTCCCTCAGCACTGACCCTCCCACAGTGCGGCTCTCCCTCAGCACTGACCCTCCGACAGTGCGGTGCTCCCTCAGCACTGACCCTCCGACTGTGCGGCACTCCCTCAGCACTGACCCTCCGACAGTGCGGCGCTCCCTCAGCACTGACCCTCCCACAGTGCGGCTCTCCCTCAGCACTGACCCTCCGACAGTGCGGCTCTCCCTCAGTACTGACCCTCCGACAGTGCGGCTCTCCCTCAGCACTGACCCTCCCACAGTGCAGCTCTCCCTCAGCGCTGACCCTCTGACAGTGCGGCTCTCCCTCAGTACTGACCCTCCGACAGTGCGGCTCTCCCTCAGCACTGACCCTCCCACAGTGCGGCGCTCCCTCAGTACTGACCCTCCGACAGTGCTGCTCTCCCTCAGAACTGACCCTCCGACAGTGCGGCTCTCCCTCAGTACTGACCCTCCGACAGTGCGGCACCTATATTTCCAAGTCGGGATGGTGAGGGGCTCGGAGGGGAACTTCCAGGTGGTGGGTTCTCCGCATGTGTCTGCTGCCCTCGTCCTTCTAGACGCTAGAGGACGTGGGTTTGGGCGGCGCTGTCGAAGGAGCCTTGGCGAGTTGCTGCAGTGCATCTTGTGGATGGTACACACGCTGCTGCCCCTGTGCGCCGGTGGGTGGAGGGAGTGAATGTTGGTGAATGGGGGGGCCCATTGAGCGGGGGGGGGCTGCTTTGTCCTGGACGGTGTCGAGCTTCTTGAGTGTTGTGGGAGCCGCACTCATCCAGGCTCCGTGTCTCTGTCCCCATCCAGTCTGCAAAGCCCTGACTGTATTTTCATTGCTTTCAGACTGACCAGCGAGAACAGGACGCATCTGTGACCACCCAAGAGGTGAGCGGTCCACATTCGTACGGACAGTACATTTACTCAGGGCACACAGGTGTACAGGGGAGCATTTCAAAATCTGTGGAGGATACGAAACCTGGGAGCATTGCATACTGTGAGGAGGAGAGTGCGGAACCTCAAAAGGACACAGAGAGGCTGCAGAAATGGGCAGACAAGTGGCAGATACAGTTTAACACAGAGACGTGCGAAGTGATTCATTTTGGAGGGAAGTACGCGGGGAGACAGTATAAAATAACGGGGGCAATTCTAACGGGGGGGGGCAGGAGCAGAGGGAGCTGGGGGTAAATGTGTATGAATCATTGAAGGGGGGCAGGACAGGTTGCAAAGGCCCTTCTACGAAGTATTCAGGATCCGTGACTTCGTTAATGCGAACATGTCCGAGAGCAGGAAAGTTCCCTGTCCGAACATTGTCCACAAGCTCGGGAAGAGCTTCTGACCCCATCTCTGCTCCATCGCTCAGAGCGCCCATTCCCCCCTCCGTAACATCACCCAACGCCGCCCCAATCTCAGCTCATCGACTGCGGAAACCCTCGCCCGCACGTTCGTAACCCTCCAGACTCGACTATCCCAGCCGCACTCCCGCAATCCACCCTCAATTCAGCTAGTCCCAAACTCCTCCAGCCCCCTACACCCTCCCTATCTCTGTAACCTCCTCCAGCCCCCTACACCCTCCCTATCTCTGTAACCTCCTCCAGCCCCCTACACCCTCCCTATCTCTGTAACCTCCTCCAGCCCCCTACACCCTCCCTATCTCTGTAACCTCCTCCAGCCCCCTACACCCCTCCCTATCTCTGTAACCTCCTCCAGCCCCTACACCCCTCCCTATCTCTGTAACCTCCTCCAGCCCCTACAGCCTCCCTATGTCTGTAACCTCCTCCAGCCCCCTACACCCTCCCTATGTCTGTAACCTCCTCCAGCTCCTACACCCCTCCCTATCTCTGTAACCTCCTCCAACCCCTACACCCCTCCCTATCTCTGTAACCTCCTCCAGCCCCCTACACCCTCCCTATCTCTGTAACCTCCTCCAGCCCCCTACACACCTCCCTATCTCTGTAACCTCCTCCAGCTCCGACACCCCTCCCTATCTCTGTAACCTCCTCCAGCTCCGACACCCCTCCCTATCTCTGTAACCTCCGCCAGCCCCTACATCCCTCCCTATCTCTGTAACCTCCTCCAGCTCCTACACCCCTCCCTATCTCTGTAACCTCCTCCAGCCCCGACACCCCTCCCTATCTCTGTAACCTCCTCCAGCCACTACACCCTTCCCTATCTCTGTAACCTCCTCCAGCCCCTACACCCCTCCCTATCTCTGTAACCTCCTCCAGACCCCTACACCCCTCCCTATCTCTGTAACCTCCTCCAGCCTCTACACCCCTCCCTATCTCTGTAACCTCCTCCAGTCCCTACAACCCTCCCTATCTCTGTAAACTCCTCCAGCCCTGACACCCCTCCCTATCTCTGTAACCTCCTCCAGCCCCCTACACCCTCCCTATCTCTGTAACCTCCTCCAGCCCCCTACACCCCTCCCTATTTCTGTAACCTCCTCCAGCACCTACACCCCTCCCTATCTCTGTAACCTCCTCCAGCTCCTACAACCCTCCCTATCTCTGTAACCTCCTCCAGCCCTCCCTATCTCTGTAACCTCCTCCAGCCCCAACAACCCTCCCTATCTCTCTAAATTCCTCCAGCCCCTTCACCCCTCCCTATCTCTGTAACCTCCTCCAGCCCCTACACCCCTCCCTATCCCTGTAACCTCCTCCAACACCTACAGCCCTCCCTATCTCTGTAACCTCCTCCAGCCCCTACACCCGTCCCTATCTCTATAACCTCCTCCAACACCTACACCCCTCCCTATCTCTGTAACCTCCTCCAGCCCCTACAACCCTCCCTATCTCTGTAACCTCCTCCAGCCCCTACACCCCTCCCTATCTCTGTAACCTCCTCCAGCCCCTTCACCCCTCCCTATCTCTGTAACCTCCTCCAGGCACTACACCCCTCCCTATCTCTGTAACCTCCTCCAGCCCCTATACCCCTCCCTATCTCTGTAACCTCCTCCAGCCCCCTACAACCCTCCCTATCTCTGTAACCTCCTCCAGCCCCTACAACCTTTCCTATCCCTGTAACCTCCTCCAGCCCCTACAACCGCTCCCTATCTCTGTAACCTCCTCCAGCCCCCTACACCCTTCCCTATCTCTGTAACCTCCTCCAGCTCCTACAACCCTTCCTGTCTCTGTAACCTCCTCCAGACCCAACAACCCTCCCTATCTCTGTAACCTCCTCCAGCCCCTACAACCCTCCCTATCTCTGTAACCTCCTCCATCCCCTACACCCCTCCCTATCTATGTAACCTTCTCCAGCCCCTACACTCCTCCCTATCTCTGTAACCTTCTCCAGCCCCTACAACCCTCCCTATCTCTGTAACCTCCTCCAGTCCTACACCCCTCCCTATCTCTGTAACCTCCTCCAGCCCCTACACCCCTCCCTATCTCTGTAACCTTCTCCAGCCCCTACAACCCTCCCTATCTCTGTAACCTCCTCCAGCCCCTACACCCCTCCCTTTCTCTGTAACCTCCTCCAGCCTATACACCCTCCCTATCTCTGTAACCTGCTCCAGTCCCTACACCCCTCCCTATCTCTGTAACCTCCTCCAGCCCCTACACCCCTCCCTATCTCTGTAACCTCCTCCAGCCTATACACCCTCCCTATCTCTGTAACCTCCTCCAGTCCCTACACCCCTCCCTATCTCTGTAACCTCCTCCAGCCCCCTACAACCCTCCCTATCTCTGTAACCTCCTCCAGCCCCTACAACCTTTCCTATCCCTGTAACCTCCTCCAGCCCCTACAACCGCTCCCTATCTCTGTAACCTCCTCCAGCCCCCTACACCCTTCCCTATCTCTGTAACCTCCTCCAGCCCCTACAACCCTCCCTATCACTGTAAACTCCTCCAGCCCAGACACCCCTCCCTATCTCTGTAACCGCCTCCAGCCCCTACACCCCTCCCTATCTCTGTAACCTCCTCCAGACCCAACAACCCTCCCTATCTCTGTAACCTCCTCCAGCCCCTACAACCCTCCCTATCTCTGTAACCTCCTCCAGCCCCTACACCCCTCCCTATCTATGTAACCTTCTCCAGCCCCTACAACCCTCCCTATCTCTGTAACCTCCTCCAGCCGCTACACCCCTCCCTTTCTCTGTAACCTCCTCCAGCCTATACACCCTCCCTATCTCTGTAACCTGCTCCAGTCCCTACACCCCTCCCTATCTCTGTAACCTCCTCCAGCCCCTACACCCCTCCCTATCTCTGTAACCTCCTCCAGCCTATACACCCTCCCTATCTCTGTAACCTCCTCCAGTCCCTACACCCGTCCCTATCTCTGTAACCTCCTCCAGCCCCTACACCCCTCCCTATCTCTGTAACCTTCTCCAGCCCCTACAACCCTCCCTATCTCTGTAACCTCCTCCAGCCCCTACACCCCTCCCTTTCTCTGTAACCTCCTCCAGCCTATACACCCTCCCTATCTCTGTAACCTGCTCCAGTCCCTACACCCCTCCCTATCTCTGTAACCTCCTCCAGCCCCTACACCCCTCCCTATCTCTGTAACCTCCTCCAGCCTATACACCCTCCCTATCTCTGTAACCTCCTCCAGTCCCTACACCCCTCCCTATCTCTGTAACCTCCTCCAGCCCCCTACAACCCTCCCTATCTCTGTAACCTCCTCCAGCCCCTACAACCTTTCCTATCCCTGTAACCTCCTCCAGCCCCTACAACCGCTCCCTATCTCTGTAACCTCCTCCAGCCCCCTACACCCTTCCCTATCTCTGTAACCTCCTCCAGCCCCTACAACCCTCCCTATCACTGTAAACTCCTCCAGCCCAGACACCCCTCCCTATCTCTGTAACCGCCTCCAGCCCCTACACCCCTCCCTATCTCTGTAACCTCCTCCAGACCCAACAACCCTCCCTATCTCTGTAACCTCCTCCAGCCCCTACAACCCTCCCTATCTCTGTAACCTCCTCCAGCCCCTACACCCCTCCCTATCTATGTAACCTTCTCCAGCCCCTACAACCCTCCCTATCTCTGTAACCTCCTCCAGCCGCTACACCCCTCCCTTTCTCTGTAACCTCCTCCAGCCTATACACCCTCCCTATCTCTGTAACCTGCTCCAGTCCCTACACCCCTCCCTATCTCTGTAACCTCCTCCAGCCCCTACACCCCTCCCTATCTCTGTAACCTCCTCCAGCCTATACACCCTCCCTATCTCTGTAACCTCCTCCAGTCCCTACACCCGTCCCTATCTCTGTAACCTCCTCCAGCCCCTACACCCCTCCCTATCTCTGTAACCTCCTCCAGCCCCTACACCCCTCCCTATCTCTGTAACCTCCTCCAGCCCCTACACCCCTCCCTATCTCTGTAACCTCCTCCAGCCCCCTACACCCCTCCCTATCTCTGTAACCTCCTCCAGCCCCCTACACCCCTCCCTATCTCTGTAACCTCCTCCAGCCCCCTACACCCATCCCTATCTCTGTAACCTCCTCCAGCCCCTACACCCCTCCCTATCTCTGTAACCTCCTCCAGCCTCTACACCCCTCCCTATCTCTGTAACCTCATCCAGCCCCTACACCCCTCCCTATCTCTGTAACCTCCTCCAGCCCCTACACCCCTCCCTATCTCTGTAACCTCCTCCAGCCCCTACACCCCTCCCTATCTCTGTAACCTCCTCCAGCCCCCTACACCCTCCCTATCTCTGTAACCTCCTCCAGCCCCCTACACCCCTCCCTATTTCTGTAACCTCCTCCAGCACCTACACCCCTCCCTATCTCTGTAACCTCCTCCAGCTCCTACAACCCTCCCTATCTCTGTAACCTCCTCCAGCCCTCCCTATCTCTGTAACCTCCTCCAGCCCCAACAACCCTCCCTATCTCTCTAAATTCCTCCAGCCCCTTCACCCCTCCCTATCTCTGTAACCTCCTCCAGCCCCTACACCCCTCCCTATCCCTGTAACCTCCTCCAACACCTACACCCCTCCCTATCTCTGTAACCTCCTCCAGCCCCTACACCCGTCCCTATCTCTATAACCTCCTCCAACACCTACACCCCTCCCTATCTCTGTAACCTCCTCCAGCCCCTACAACCCTCCCTATCTCTGTAACCTCCTCCAGCCCCTACACCCCTCCCTATCTCTGTAACCTCCTCCAGCCCCTTCACCCCTCCCTATCTCTGTAACCTCCTCCAGGCACTACACCCCTCCCTATCTCTGTAACCTCCTCCAGCTCCTACACCCCTCCCTATCTCTGTAACCTCCTCCAGCCCCGACACCCCTCCCTATCTCTGTAACCTCCTCCAGCCACTACACCCTTCCCTATCTCTGTAACCTCCTCCAGCCCCTACACCCCTCCCTATCTCTGTAACCTCCTCCAGACCCCTACACCCCTCCCTATCTCTGTAACCTCCTCCAGCCTCTACACCCCTCCCTATCTCTGTAACCTCCTCCAGTCCCTACAACCCTCCCTATCTCTGTAAACTCCTCCAGCCCTGACACCCCTCCCTATCTCTGTAACCTCCTCCAGCCCCCTACACCCTCCCTATCTCTGTAACCTCCTCCAGCCCCCTACACCCCTCCCTATTTCTGTAACCTCCTCCAGCACCTACACCCCTCCCTATCTCTGTAACCTCCTCCAGCTCCTACAACCCTCCCTATCTCTGTAACCTCCTCCAGCCCTCCCTATCTCTGTAACCTCCTCCAGCCCCAACAACCCTCCCTATCTCTCTAAATTCCTCCAGCCCCTTCACCCCTCCCTATCTCTGTAACCTCCTCCAGCCCCTACACCCCTCCCTATCCCTGTAACCTCCTCCAACACCTACAGCCCTCCCTATCTCTGTAACCTCCTCCAGCCCCTACACCCGTCCCTATCTCTATAACCTCCTCCAACACCTACACCCCTCCCTATCTCTGTAACCTCCTCCAGCCCCTACAACCCTCCCTATCTCTGTAACCTCCTCCAGCCCCTACACCCCTCCCTATCTCTGTAACCTCCTCCAGCCCCTTCACCCCTCCCTATCTCTGTAACCTCCTCCAGGCACTACACCCCTCCCTATCTCTGTAACCTCCTCCAGCCCCTATACCCCTCCCTATCTCTGTAACCTCCTCCAGCCCCCTACAACCCTCCCTATCTCTGTAACCTCCTCCAGCCCCTACAACCTTTCCTATCCCTGTAACCTCCTCCAGCCCCTACAACCGCTCCCTATCTCTGTAACCTCCTCCAGCCCCCTACACCCTTCCCTATCTCTGTAACCTCCTCCAGCTCCTACAACCCTTCCTGTCTCTGTAACCTCCTCCAGACCCAACAACCCTCCCTATCTCTGTAACCTCCTCCAGCCCCTACAACCCTCCCTATCTCTGTAACCTCCTCCATCCCCTACACCCCTCCCTATCTATGTAACCTTCTCCAGCCCCTACACTCCTCCCTATCTCTGTAACCTTCTCCAGCCCCTACAACCCTCCCTATCTCTGTAACCTCCTCCAGTCCTACACCCCTCCCTATCTCTGTAACCTCCTCCAGCCCCTACACCCCTCCCTATCTCTGTAACCTTCTCCAGCCCCTACAACCCTCCCTATCTCTGTAACCTCCTCCAGCCCCTACACCCCTCCCTTTCTCTGTAACCTCCTCCAGCCTATACACCCTCCCTATCTCTGTAACCTGCTCCAGTCCCTACACCCCTCCCTATCTCTGTAACCTCCTCCAGCCCCTACACCCCTCCCTATCTCTGTAACCTCCTCCAGCCTATACACCCTCCCTATCTCTGTAACCTCCTCCAGTCCCTACACCCCTCCCTATCTCTGTAACCTCCTCCAGCCCCCTACAACCCTCCCTATCTCTGTAACCTCCTCCAGCCCCTACAACCTTTCCTATCCCTGTAACCTCCTCCAGCCCCTACAACCGCTCCCTATCTCTGTAACCTCCTCCAGCCCCCTACACCCTTCCCTATCTCTGTAACCTCCTCCAGCCCCTACAACCCTCCCTATCACTGTAAACTCCTCCAGCCCAGACACCCCTCCCTATCTCTGTAACCGCCTCCAGCCCCTACACCCCTCCCTATCTCTGTAACCTCCTCCAGACCCAACAACCCTCCCTATCTCTGTAACCTCCTCCAGCCCCTACAACCCTCCCTATCTCTGTAACCTCCTCCAGCCCCTACACCCCTCCCTATCTATGTAACCTTCTCCAGCCCCTACAACCCTCCCTATCTCTGTAACCTCCTCCAGCCGCTACACCCCTCCCTTTCTCTGTAACCTCCTCCAGCCTATACACCCTCCCTATCTCTGTAACCTGCTCCAGTCCCTACACCCCTCCCTATCTCTGTAACCTCCTCCAGCCCCTACACCCCTCCCTATCTCTGTAACCTCCTCCAGCCTATACACCCTCCCTATCTCTGTAACCTCCTCCAGTCCCTACACCCGTCCCTATCTCTGTAACCTCCTCCAGCCCCTACACCCCTCCCTATCTCTGTAACCTTCTCCAGCCCCTACAACCCTCCCTATCTCTGTAACCTCCTCCAGCCCCTACACCCCTCCCTTTCTCTGTAACCTCCTCCAGCCTATACACCCTCCCTATCTCTGTAACCTGCTCCAGTCCCTACACCCCTCCCTATCTCTGTAACCTCCTCCAGCCCCTACACCCCTCCCTATCTCTGTAACCTCCTCCAGCCTATACACCCTCCCTATCTCTGTAACCTCCTCCAGTCCCTACACCCCTCCCTATCTCTGTAACCTCCTCCAGCCCCCTACAACCCTCCCTATCTCTGTAACCTCCTCCAGCCCCTACAACCTTTCCTATCCCTGTAACCTCCTCCAGCCCCTACAACCGCTCCCTATCTCTGTAACCTCCTCCAGCCCCCTACACCCTTCCCTATCTCTGTAACCTCCTCCAGCCCCTACAACCCTCCCTATCACTGTAAACTCCTCCAGCCCAGACACCCCTCCCTATCTCTGTAACCGCCTCCAGCCCCTACACCCCTCCCTATCTCTGTAACCTCCTCCAGACCCAACAACCCTCCCTATCTCTGTAACCTCCTCCAGCCCCTACAACCCTCCCTATCTCTGTAACCTCCTCCAGCCCCTACACCCCTCCCTATCTATGTAACCTTCTCCAGCCCCTACAACCCTCCCTATCTCTGTAACCTCCTCCAGCCGCTACACCCCTCCCTTTCTCTGTAACCTCCTCCAGCCTATACACCCTCCCTATCTCTGTAACCTGCTCCAGTCCCTACACCCCTCCCTATCTCTGTAACCTCCTCCAGCCCCTACACCCCTCCCTATCTCTGTAACCTCCTCCAGCCTATACACCCTCCCTATCTCTGTAACCTCCTCCAGTCCCTACACCCGTCCCTATCTCTGTAACCTCCTCCAGCCCCTACACCCCTCCCTATCTCTGTAACCTCCTCCAGCCCCTACACCCCTCCCTATCTCTGTAACCTCCTCCAGCCCCTACACCCCTCCCTATCTCTGTAACCTCCTCCAGCCCCCTACACCCCTCCCTATCTCTGTAACCTCCTCCAGCCCCCTACACCCCTCCCTATCTCTGTAACCTCCTCCAGCCCCCTACACCCATCCCTATCTCTGTAACCTCCTCCAGCCCCTACACCCCTCCCTATCTCTGTAACCTCCTCCAGCCTCTACACCCCTCCCTATCTCTGTAACCTCATCCAGCCCCTACACCCCTCCCTATCTCTGTAACCTCCTCCAGCCCCTACACCCCTCCCTATCTCTGTAACCTCCTCCAGCCCCTACACCCCTCCCTATCTCTGTAACCTCCTCCAGCCCCCTACACCCTCCCTATCTCTGTAACCTCCTCCAGCCCCCTACACCCCTCCCTATTTCTGTAACCTCCTCCAGCACCTACACCCCTCCCTATCTCTGTAACCTCCTCCAGCTCCTACAACCCTCCCTATCTCTGTAACCTCCTCCAGCCCTCCCTATCTCTGTAACCTCCTCCAGCCCCAACAACCCTCCCTATCTCTCTAAATTCCTCCAGCCCCTTCACCCCTCCCTATCTCTGTAACCTCCTCCAGCCCCTACACCCCTCCCTATCCCTGTAACCTCCTCCAACACCTACACCCCTCCCTATCTCTGTAACCTCCTCCAGCCCCTACACCCGTCCCTATCTCTATAACCTCCTCCAACACCTACACCCCTCCCTATCTCTGTAACCTCCTCCAGCCCCTACAACCCTCCCTATCTCTGTAACCTCCTCCAGCCCCTACACCCCTCCCTATCTCTGTAACCTCCTCCAGCCCCTTCACCCCTCCCTATCTCTGTAACCTCCTCCAGGCACTACACCCCTCCCTATCTCTGTAACCTCCTCCAGCCCCTACACCCCTCCCTATCTCTGTAACCTCCTCCAGTCCCTACAACCCCTCCCTATCTCTGCATCCTCCTCCAGTCCCTACACCCCTCCCTATCTCTGTAACCTCCTCCAGCCCCCTACAACCCTCCCTATCTCTGTAACCTCCTCCAGCCCCTACACCCCTCCCTATCTCTGTAACCTCCTCCAGCCCCCTACACCCTCCCTATCTCTGTAACCTCCTCCAGCCCCCTACACCCCTCCCTATTTCTGTAACCTCCTCCAGCACCTACACCCCTCCCTATCTCTGTAACCTCCTCCAGCTCCTACAACCCTCCCTATCTCTGTAACCTC
Organism: Isurus oxyrinchus; assembly: GCA_026770705.1. Classification (NCBI taxonomy): domain Eukaryota; kingdom Metazoa; phylum Chordata; class Chondrichthyes; order Lamniformes; family Lamnidae; genus Isurus; species Isurus oxyrinchus. Next base: position 113,909 of record JANJGN010001536.1, read on the forward strand.
CTCCAGCCCTCCCTATCTCTGTAACCTCCTCCAGCCCCAACAACCCTCCCTATCTCTCTAAATTCCTCCAGCCCCTTCACCCCTCCCTATCTCTGTAACCTCCTCCAGCCCCTACACCCCTCCCTATCCCTGTAACCTCCTCCAACACCTACAGCCCTCCCTATCTCTGTAACCTCCTCCAGCCCCTACACCCGTCCCTATCTCTATAACCTCCTCCAACACCTACACCCCTCCCTATCTCTGTAACCTCCTCCAGCCCCTACAACCCTCCCTATCTCTGTAACCTCCTCCAGCCCCTACACCCCTCCCTATCTCTGTAACCTCCTCCAGCCCCTTCACCCCTCCCTATCTCTGTAACCTCCTCCAGGCACTACACCCCTCCCTATCTCTGTAACCTCCTCCAGCCCCTACACCCCTCCCTATCTCTGTAACCTCCTCCAGTCCCTACAACCCCTCCCTATCTCTGCATCCTCCTCCAGTCCCTACACCCCTCCCTATCTCTGTAACCTCCTCCAGCCCCCTACAACCCTCCCTATCTCTGTAACCTCCTCCAGCCCCTACACCCCTCCCTATCTCTGTAACCTCCTCCAGCCCCTATACCCCTCCCTATCTCTGTAACCTCCTCCAGCCCCCTACAACCCTCCCTATCTCTGTAACCTCCTCCAGCCCCTACAACCTTTCCTATCCCTGTAACCTCCTCCAGCCCCTACAACCGCTCCCTATCTCTGTAACCTCCTCCAGCCCCCTACACCCTTCCCTATCTCTGTAACCTCCTCCAGCCCCTACAACCCTCCCTATCACTGTAAACTCCTCCAGCCCAGACACCCCTCCCTATCTCTGTAACCGCCTCCAGCCCCTACACCCCTCCCTATCTCTGTAACCTCCTCCAGCCCCTACACACCTCCCTATCTCTGTAACCTCCTCCAGCTCCTACAACCCTTCCTGTCTCTGTAACCTCCTCCAGACCCAACAACCCTCCCTATCTCTGTAACCTCCTCCAGCCCCTACAACCCTCCCTATCTCTGTAACCTCCTCCATCCCCTACACCCCTCCCTATCTATGTAACCTTCTCCAGCCCCTACACTCCTCCCTATCTCTGTAACCTTCTCCAGCCCCTACAACCCTCCCTATCTCTGTAACCTCCTCCAGTCCTACACCCCTCCCTATCTCTGTAACCTCCTCCAGCCCCTACACCCCTCCCTATCTCTGTAACCTTCTCCAGCCCCTACAACCCTCCCTATCTCTGTAACCTCCTCCAGCCCCTACACCCCTCCCTTTCTCTGTAACCTCCTCCAGCCTATACACCCTCCCTATCTCTGTAACCTGCTCCAGTCCCTACACCCCTCCCTATCTCTGTAACCTCCTCCAGCCCCTACACCCCTCCCTATCTCTGTAACCTCCTCCAGCCTATACACCCTCCCTATCTCTGTAACCTCCTCCAGTCCCTACACCCCTCCCTATCTCTGTAACCTCCTCCAGCCCCCTACAACCCTCCCTATCTCTGTAACCTCCTCCAGCCCCTACAACCTTTCCTATCCCTGTAACCTCCTCCAGCCCCTACAACCGCTCCCTATCTCTGTAACCTCCTCCAGCCCCCTACACCCTTCCCTATCTCTGTAACCTCCTCCAGCCCCTACAACCCTCCCTATCACTGTAAACTCCTCCAGCCCAGACACCCCTCCCTATCTCTGTAACCGCCTCCAGCCCCTACACCCCTCCCTATCTCTGTAACCTCCTCCAGCCCCTACAACCCTCCCTATCTCTGTAACCTCCTCCAGCCCCTACACCCCTCCCTATCTATGTAACCTTCTCCAGCCCCTACAACCCTCCCTATCTCTGTAACCTCCTCCAGCCGCTACACCCCTCCCTTTCTCTGTAACCTCCTCCAGCCTATACACCCTCCCTATCTCTGTAACCTGCTCCAGTCCCTACACCCCTCCCTATCTCTGTAACCTCCTCCAGCCCCTACACCCCTCCCTATCTCTGTAACCTCCTCCAGCCTATACACCCTCCCTATCTCTGTAACCTCCTCCAGTCCCTACACCCGTCCCTATCTCTGTAACCTCCTCCAGCCCCTACACCCCTCCCTATCTCTGTAACCTCCTCCAGCCCCTACACCCCTCCCTATCTCTGTAACCTCCTCCAGCCCCTACACCCCTCCCTATCTCTGTAACCTCCTCCAGCCCCCTACACCCCTCCCTATCTCTGTAACCTCCTCCAGCCCCCTACACCCCTCCCTATCTCTGTAACCTCCTCCAGCCCCCTACACCCCTCCCTATCTCTGTAACCTCCTCCAGCCCCTACACCCCTCCCTATCTCTGTAACCTCCTCCAGCCTCTACACCCCTCCCTATCTCTGTAACCTCATCCAGCCCCTACACCCCTCCCTATCTCTGTAACCTCCTCCAGCCCCTACACCCCTCCCTATCTCTGTAACCTCCTCCAGCCCCTACACCCCTCCCTATCTCTGTAACCCCCTCCAGCTGCTGTGGAGAATCCTGAGCTCTGGGATTCCCTCCCAAAACGTCTCTACCTCCCTCTCTCGCTCTCTGTGTCTCTGCCTCTGTCACTCTCTATCTCTCTCTCTTTCTCTGTCTCTCTTCCCTCTTCTCTCCTTACCTCTGTCTCTCCCTCTTTCTCTTTCCCACTTTTTCTGTCTCTCCCTCTCTCTCCACCTCTGTCTCTCCCTCTCTCTCTCTCTTTCCCTCTGTCTTTCCCTCTCTCTCTCTATCACTCTCCCTCTCTCTCTCTCTCTCTTTCCCTCTGTCTCTCTCTCTCTCTCTATCACTCTCCCTCTCTCTCTCTCTCTTTCCCTCTGTCCCTCCCTCTCTCTCTCTATCACTCTCCTCTCTCTCTCTATTTCCCTCTGTCTCTCTCTCTCTCTCTCTCTATCACTCTCCTCTCTCTCTCTCTCTTTCCCTCTGTCCCTCCCTCTCTCTCTCTATCACTCTCCTCTCTCTCTCTCACTCTCTTTCCCTCTGTCCCTCCCTCGCTCTCTCTCTCTTTCCCTCTGTCCCTCCCTCTCTCTCTCTCTCTTTCTCTCTCTCTCTCTTTCCCTCTGTCCCTCTCTCTCTCTGTCTCTTTCCCTCTGTCCCTCCCTCTCTCTTTCTCCCTCTCTCTCTCTCTCTTTCCCTCTGTCCCTCACTCTGTCCCTCCCTCTCTCTCTCTCTCTTTCCCTCTGTCTCCCTCTCTCTCTCTCTCTCTCTCCCTCTCTCTCCCTCTCTCTCCCTCTCTCTTTCTCCACACCCTTCAGACGCTCCTCCATCCGAGCTCTTGGACCCAGTCTCCTGTCTCTGACATCCTTCTGAAGTGATTCTTTGTTTGGTTTTATCTCATTTCCAATCATCTGCATCTTGTGGACAAGTTTTCCAGGAGGTTGAAGCAGCTCTGGAAGGACGAGTTTTTTTTTGTTGACTTTGGCAGTATTTTGGATTTGTTCTGTTACAGCTCAGAGCCCTGAGGACTCAGGAGGAACCACCCAGTCTGCGTTACACAAGGTGAGAGCATGAGAAAGGGCGTGGTCCCACGGTGCAGGAGGGGGGCCCACGGTGGAGGAGGAGGTCCCACGGTGCAGGAGGGGGGCCCACGGTGGAGGAGGAGGTCCCACGGGGGAGGAGGAGGTCCCAGGGTGGAGGAGGAGGTCCCACGGGGGAGGAGGAGGTCCTAGGGTGGAGGAGGAGGTCCCACGGTGGAGGAGGAGGTCCCACGGTGGAGGAGGAGGTCCCACGGTGGAGGAGGAGGTCCCACGGTGCAGGAGGAGGTCCCACGGTGGGGGAGCTGGTCCCAGGGTGGAGGAGGAGGTCCCAGGGTGGAGGAGGGGGGCCCAGGGTGGAGGAGGAGGGCCCAGGGTGGGGGAGGAGGTCCCAGGGTGGAGGAGGAGGTCCCACGGTGGAGGAGCTGGTCCCACGGTGCAGGAGGGGGGCCCACGGTGGAGGAGGAGGTCCCAGGGTGGGGGAGGAGGTCCCACGGTGCAGGAGGGGGGCCCACGGTGGAGGAGGAGGTCCCACGGGGGAGGAGGGGGGCCCACGGTGGAGGAGGAGGTCCCAGGGTGGGGGAGGAGGTCCCACGGTGCAGGAGGGGGGCCCACGGTGGAGGAGGAGGTCCCACGGGGGAGGAGGGGGGCCCACGGTGGAGGAGGAGCTCCCAGGATGGGGGAGGAGGTCCCACGGTGGAGGAGGGGGGTCCTGGGTGGAGGAGGAGGTCCCACGGTGCAGGAGGAGGTCGCACGGTGGGGGAGCTGGTCCCAGGGTGGAGGAGGAGGTCCCAGGGTGGAGGAGGGGGGCCCAGGGTGGAGGAGGAGGGCCCAGGGTGGGGGAGGAGGTCCCAGGGTGGGGGAGGAGGTCCCACGGTGGAGGAGGGGGTCCCAGGGTGGAGGAGGAGGTCCCAGGGTGGAGGAGCTGGTCCCACGGTGGAGGAGGTGGGCCCAGGGTGGAGGAGGAGGTCCCAGGGTGGAGGAGGAGACCCCAGGGTGGAGGGGGAGGGCCCAGGGTGGAGGAGGAGGTCCCAGGGTGGAGGAGCTGGTCCCAGGGTGGAGGAGGAGGGCCCAGGGTGGAGGAGGAGGTCCCAGGGTGGAGGAGCAGGTCCCAGGGTGGAGGAGGGTGTCCCACGGTGGAGGAGGAGGGCCCAGGGTGGAGGAGGAGGTCCCAGGGTGGAGGGAGAGGGTCTCGCGGTGGAGGGAGAGGGTCTCGCGGTGGAGGGAGAGGGACTCGCGGTGGAGGGAGAGGGTCTCGCGGTGGAGGGAGAGAGTCCCGCGGTGGAGGGAGAGAGTCCCGCGGTGGAGGGAGAGAGTCCCGCGGTGGAGGGAGAGAGTCCCACGGTGGAGGGAGAGAGTCCCGCGGTGGAGGGAGAGGGTCACTCGGTGGAGGGAGAGGGTGTCGCAGTGGAGGGAGAGGGTGTCGCGGTGGAGTGAGAGAGTCCCGCGGTGGAGTGAGAGAGTCCCGCGGTGGAGGGAGAGGGTCCCACAGCTACCTCGACTACAGCTCCTCACACCCCGCTTCCTGTAAGGACTCCATCCCGTTCTCCCAGTTCCTTCGCCTCCGTCGCATCTGTTCCGATGATGCTACCTTCATGTGACATGTGACATGTCCTCCTTCTTCCTTAACCGAGGGTTTCCACACACGGTCGTTGACAGGGCCCCCAACTGAGTCCGGCCCATCTCCCGCGCATCCGCCCTCACGCCTTCTCCTCCCTCCCAGAAACATGATAGGGTTCCCCTTGTCCTCACTTATCACCCCACCAGCCTCCGCATTCAAAGGATCATCCTCCGCCATTTCCGCCAACTCCAGCATGATGTCACCACCAAACACATCTTCCCTTCACCTCCCCCCACCAGGGCTATCTGTACCTTCACCCCCACCCCCACTAGGGCTATCTGTACCTTCACCCCACCCCCACTAGTGCTATCTGTACCTTCCCCCCACCCCCACTAGGGCTATCTGTACCTTCACCCCACCCCCACTAGGGCTATCTGTACCTTCACCCCACCCCCACCCCCACTAGGTCTATCTGTACCTTCACCCCACCCCCACTAGGGCTATCTGTACCTTCACCCCACTCCCACTAGGGCTATCTGTACCTTCCCCCCACCCCCACTAGGGCTATCTGTACCTTCACCCCACCCCCACTAGGGCTATCTGTACCTTCACCCCACCCCCACTAGGGCTATCTGTACCTTCACCCCACCCCCACTAGGGCTATCTGTACCTTCACCCCACCCCCACTAGGGCTATCTGTACCTTCACCCCACCCCACCCCCACTAGGGCTATCTGTACCTTCACCCCCACCCCACCCCCACTAGGGCTATCTGTACCTTCACCCCCACCCCCACTAGGGCTATCTGTACCTTCACCCCACCCCACCCCCACTAGGGCTATCTGTACATTCACCCCACCCCCACTAGGGCTATCTGTACCTTCACCCCACCCCCACTAGGGCTATCTGTACCTTCACCCCACCCCCACTAGGGCTATCTGTCCCTTCACCCCACCCCCACTAGGGCTATCTGTCCCTTCACCCCCACCCCCACTAGGGCTATCTGTACCTTCACCCCACCCCACCCCCACCAGGGCTATCTGTACCTTCACCCCACCCCACCCCCCACCAGGGCTATCTGTACCTTCACCCCCACCCCCACTAGGACTATCTGTACCTTCACCCCACCCCCACTAATGCTATCTGTACCTTCCCCCCACCCCCACTAGGGCTATCTGTACCTTCACCCCACCCCCACTAGGGCTATCTGTACCTTCACCCCACCCCCACTAGGGCTATCTGTACCTTCACCCCACCCCCACTAGGACTATCTGTACCTTCACCCCACCCCCACTAGGGCTATCTGTACCTTCACCCCACGCCCACTAGGGCTATCTGTACCTTCACCCCACCCCCACTAGGGCTATCTGTACCTTCACCCCCACCCCCACCCCCACTAGGTCTATCTGTACCTTCACCCCACCCCACTAGGGCTATCTGTACCTTCACCCCACCCCCACTAGGGCTATCTGTACCTTCACCCCACCCCCACTAGGACTATCTGTACCTTCACCCCACCCCCACTAGGGCTATCTGTACCTTCACCCCACCCCACCCCCACTAGGGCTATCTGTACCTTCACCCCCACCCCACCCCCACTAGGGCTATCTGTACCTTCACCCCCACCCTCACTAGGGCTATCTGTACCTTCACCCCACCCCACCCCCACTAGGGCTATCTGTACATTCACCCCACCCCCACTAGGGCTATCTGTACCTTCACCCCACCCCCACTAGGGCTATCTGTACCTTCACCCCACCCCCACTAGGGCTATCTGTCCCTTCACCCCACCCCCACTAGGGCTATCTGTACCTTCACCCCCACCCCCACTAGGGCCATCTGTACCTTCACCCCACCCCACCCCCACCAGGGCTATCTGTACCTTCACCCCCACCCCCACTAGGACTATCTGTACCTTCACCCCACCCCCACTAGGGCTATCTGTACCTTCCCCCCACCCCCACTAGGGCTATCTGTACCTTCACCCCACCCCCACTAGGGCTATCTGTACCTTCACCCCACCCCCACTAGGGCTATCTGTACCTTCACCCCACCCCCACTAGGACTATCTGTACCTTCACCCCACCCCCACTAGGGCTATCTGTACCTTCACCCCACCCCCACTAGGGCTATCTGTACCTTCACCCCACGCCCACTAGGGCTATCTGTACCTTCACCCCACCCCACCCCCACTAGGGCTATCTGTACCTTCACCCCCACCCCCACTAGGGCTATCTGTACCTTCACCCCACCCCCACTAGGGCTATCTGTACCTTCACCCCACCCCCACTAGGACTATCTGTACCTTCACCCCACCCCCACTAGGGCTATCTGTACCTTCACCCCACCCCCACTAGGGCTATCTGTACCTTCACCCCACCCCACCCCCACTAGGGCTATCTGTACCTTCACCCCCACCCCACCCCCACTAGGGCTATCTGTACCTTCACCCCACCCCACCCCCACTAGGGCTATCTGTACCTTCACCCCACCCCACCCCCACTAGGGCTATCTGTACCTTCACCCCACCCCACCCCCACTAGGGCTATCTGTACCTTCACCCCCACCCCCACTAGGGCTATCTGTACCTTCACCCCACCCCACCCCCACTAGGGCTATCTGTACCTTCACCCCACCCCCACTAGGGCTATCTGTACCTTCACCCCACCCCCACTAGGGCTATCTGTACCTTCACCCCACCCCCACTAGGGCTATCTGTACCTTCACCCCACCCCCACTAGGGCTATCTGTCCCTTCACCCCACCCCCACTAGGGCTATCTGTACCTTCACCCCCACCCCCACTAGGTCTATCTGTACCTTCACCCCACCCCACCCCCACTAGGGCTATCTGTACCTTCACCCCCACCCCCACTAGGGCTATCTGTACCTTCACCCCACCCCCACTAGGTCTATCTGTACCTTCACCCCCACCCCCACTAGGACTATCTGTACCTTCACCCCCACCCCCACTAGGGCTATCTGTACCTTCACCCCCACCCCACCCCCACTAGGGCTATCTGTACCTTCACCCCCCACCCCACCCCCACTAGGGCTATCTGTACCTTCACCCCACCCCACCCCCACTAGGGCTATCTGTACCTTCACCCCACCCCCACTAGGGCTATCTGTACCTTCACCCCCACCCCCACCCCCACTAGGGCTATCTGTACCTTCACCCCCACCCCACCCCCACTAGGACTATCTGTACCTTCACCCCACCCCCACTAGGGCTATCTGTATTTTCACCCCCACCCCCACTAGGACTATCTGTACCTTCACCCCCACCCCCACTAGGGCTATCTGTACCTTCACCCCACCCCCACTAGGGCTATCTGTACCTTCACCCCCACCCCCACCCCCACTAGGGCTATCTGTACCTTCACCCCCACCCCACCCCCACTAGGACTATCTGTACCTTCACCCCACCCCCACTAGGGCTATCTGTACCTTCACCCCACCCCACCCCCACTAGGGCTATCTGTACCTTCACCCCACCCCACCCCCACTAGGACTATCTGTACCTTCACCCCCACCCCCACTAGGGCTATCTGTACCTTCACCCCACCCCCACTAGGGCTATCTGTACCTTCACCCCTCCCCCACTAGGGCTATCTGTACCTTCACCCCACCCCCACTAGGGCTATCTGTACCTTCACCCCCACCCCACCCCCACTAGGGCTATCTGTACCTTCACCCCACCCCCACTAGGGCTATCTGTACCTTCACCCCACCCCCACCCCCACTAGGGCTATCTGTACCTTCACCCCACCCCCACTAGGGCTATCTGTACCTTCACCCCCACCCCACCCCCACTAGGGCTATCTGTACCTTCACCCCACCCCCACTAGGGCTATCTGTACCTTCACCCCACCCCCACTAGGGCTATCTGTACCTTCACCCCACCCCACCCCCACTAGGGCTATCTGGACCTTCCCCCCACCCCCACTAGGTCTATCTGGACCTTCCCCCCACCCCCACTAGGACTATCTGTACCTTCCCCCCACCCCCACTAGGTCTATCTGGACCTTCACCCCACCCCCACCCCCACTAGGGCTATCTGTACCTTCACCCCACCCCCACTAGGGCTATCTGTACCTTCCCCCCACCCCCACTAGGTCTATCTGGACCTTCACCCCCACCCCCACTAGGGCTATCTGTACCTTCACCCCCACCCCCACTAGGGCTATCTGTACCTTCACCCCACCCCCACCAGGGCTATCTGTACCTTCTCCCCACCCCCACTAGGGCTATCTGTACCTGCCCCCCACCCCCACTAGGGCTATCTGTACCTTCACCCCACCCCCACTAGGGCTATCTGTACCTTCACCCCACCCCCACTAGGTCTATCTGTACCTTCACCCCACCCCCACTAGGGCTATCTGTACCTTCACCCCACCCCACCCCCACTAGGGCTATCTGTACCTTCACCCCACCCCCACTAGGGCTATCTGTACCTTCACCCCACCCCCACTAGGGCTATCTGTACCTTCACCCCACCCCCACTAGGTCTATCTGTACCTTATCTGTCCTGTCTTCTTTTAATTAGCACATTCCTTTAGATAATATCACCACCTTCAACACCTCTTTGTCCTTTTGTCTGACATTTTTTGGTTACCTCCTCCTATCACTGGCTGCTTGTCCCAGCAGCACCATCCCCCCCCCCATCCCTGAAACCAGCTTATATTTCACCCCTCTCCGATTTTTCCTTTGTTCTGTTGAAGGGTCATGAGGACTGGAAACGTTAGCTGTGTCCCTCTCCGCCGATGCTGCCAGACCTGCTGAGTTTTTCCAGCTCTTTCTGTTTCTGTTTTTGTCACAGACTCCGCGGTGGAGGGAGAGGGTCCCTCGGTGTAGGGAGAGGGTCCCTTGGTGGAGGGAGAGGGTCTCGCATTGGAGGGAGAGGGTCTCGCGGTGGAGGGAGAGGGTCCCTCGGTGGAGGGAGAGGGTCCCTCGGTGTAGGGAGAGGGCCCCTCCGTGGAGGGAGATGGTCTCGTGGTGGAGGGAGAGCGTCCCGCGGTGGAGGGACAGGGTCCCTCGGTGGAGGGAGAGGGTCTCGTGGTGGAGGGAGAGGGTCTCACGTTGGGGGAGAGGGTCTCACGTTGGGGGAGAAGGTCCCTCGGTGGAGGGAGAGCGTCCCTCAGTGGAGGGAGATGGTCTCGCGGTGGAGGGAGAGGGCCCCTCGGTGGAGGGAGAGGGTCCCGCGGTGGAGGGAGAGGGTCTCGTGGTGGAGGAAGAGGGTCTCGCGGTGGAGGGAGAGCGTCCCGCGGTGGAGGGAGAGGGTCCCTCGGCGGAGGGAGAGGTTCTCGCGTTGGGGGAGAGGGTCCCTCGGTGGAGGGAGAGTGTCCCTCGGTGGGGGTAGAGGGTTTCGCAGTGGAGGGAGAGGGTCTCGCAGTGTGGGTAGAGGGTCTCGTGGTGGAGGGAGAGGGTCCTGCGGTGGAGGGAGAGTATCCCTCGTTGGGGGTAGAGGGTCCCACGGTGGAGGGAGAGGGTCCCTTGGTGGGGGTAGAGGGTCTCATGGTGGAGGGAGAGGGTCCCCCGGTGGAGGATGAGGGTCTCGCGGTGGAGGTAGAGGGTCTCGCGGTGGGGGTAGAGGGTCTCGCGGTGGAGGGAGAGGGTCCCTCGGTGGAGAGAGAGGGTCTCGCGGTGGGGGTACAGGGTCTTGCGGTGGGGGGTACAGGGTCTCGCAGTGGGGGTACAGGGTCTCACGGTGGAGGGAGAGGGTCCGTGGTGGAGGGAGAGGGTCCTGCGGTGGAGGGAAAGGGTCTCGCTGTGGAGGGAGAGGGTCCCTCGGTGGGGATAGATGGTCTCGCGGTGGAGGAAGAGGGTCCCTCGGTGGGGGTAGAGGGTCTCATGGTGGAGGGAGAGGGTCCCCCTTTGGAGGGTGAGGGTCTCGCGGTGGAGGGAGAGGGCCTCGCGGTGGAGGGAGAGGGTCCCTCGGTGGAGGGAGAGGGTCTCGCAGTGGGGGTAGAGGGTCTCGCGGTGGAGGGTGAGGGTCCCACGGTGGAGGTAGAGGGTCACGCGGTGGAGAGAGAGGGTCTCGCGGTGGGAGTAGAGGGTCTCGCGGTGGAGGGAGAGGGTCCCGCGGTGGAGGGAGAGGGTCCCGCGATGGAGGGAGAGGGTCTCGCGGGGGAGGGAGAGGGTCCCTCGGTGGGGGTAGAAGGTCTCGCGGTGGAGGGAGAGGGTCCCGTGGTGGAGGGAGAGGGTCTCGCGGTGGAGGGAGAGGGTACCTCGGTGGGGTTAGAGGGTCTCGCGGTGGACGGGCTGAGTGTCCTCCTCCTGGACTGTGTGTTGCTGTGTCTCCATGGGGCTGGTTACTTTCATTCCGAGCGTACAGATGGGTCAGAGGGTGGATGCTAACCTGGTCTCATCCATTCCCCAGACCCCACTTCCCCATATTTCCCTTATCCTGGGGAGTGTTGCCGTACACAGACATCCTGATGCTGGGGGGGCCGCGCTAAGGGGGGTGTTGGGGGTGTCTGGGTGAGTGGGTGTTTACTGTGTGATGTTGGGGGTGTTGGGGGTGTCTGGGTGAGTGGGTGTTTACTGTGTGATGTTGGGGGTGTTGGGGGTGTCTGGGTGAGTGGGTGTTTACTGTGATGTTGGGGGGGTGTTGGGGGTGTCTGGGTGAGTGGGTGTTTACTGTGTGATGTTGGGGGTGTTGGGGGTGTCTGGGTGAGTGGGTGTTTACTGTGTGATGTTGGGGGGGGGGTGTTGGGGGTGTCTGGGTGAGTGGGTGTTTACTGTGTGATGTTGGGGGTGTTGGGGGTGTCTGGGTGAGTGGGTGTTTACTGTGTGATGTTGGGGGTGTTGGGGGTGTCTGGGTGAGTGGGTGTTTACTGTGTGATGTTGGGGGGGTGTTGGGTGTGTCTGGGTGAGTGGGTGTTTACTGTGTGATGCTGGGGGTGTTGGGGGTGTCTGGGTGAGTGGGTGTTTACTGTCTGATGTTGGGGGGGGGTGTTGGGAGTGTCTGGGTGAGTGGGTGTTTACTGTGTGATGTTGGGGGGGTGTTGGGGGTGTCTGGGTGAGTGGGTGTTTACTGTGTGATGTTGGGGGGGGTGTTGGGGGTGTCTGGGTGAGTGGGTGTTTACTGTGTGATGTTGGGGGTGTTGGGGGTGTCTGGGTGAGTGGGTGTTTACTGTGTGATGTTGGGGGTGTTGGGGGTGTCTGGGTGAGTGGGTGTTTACTGTGTGATGTTGGGGGTGTTGGGGGTGTCTGGGTGAGTGGGTGTTTACTGTGTGATGTTGGGGGGGGTGTTGGGGGTGTCTGGGTGAGTGGGTGTTTACTGTGTGATGTTGGGGGTGCTGGGGGTGTCTGGGTGAGTGGGTGTTTACTGTGTGATGTTGGGGGGGGTGTTGGGGGTGTCTGGGTGAGTGGGTGTTTACTGTGTGATGTTGGGGGTGTTGGGGGTGTCTGGGTGAGTGGGTGTTTACTGTGTGATGTGTGATGTTGGGGGGGTGTCTGGGTGAGTGGGTGTTTACTGTGTGATGTTGGGGGGTGTTGGGGGTGTCTGGGTGAGTGGGTGTTTACTGTGTGATGTTGGGGGTGTTGGGGGTGTCTGGGTGAGTGGGTGTTTACTGTGTGATGTTGGGGGGGCTGTTGGGGGTGTCTGGGTGAGTGGGTGTTTACTGTGTGATGTTGGGGGGGGTGTTGGGGGTGTCTGGGTGAGTAGGTGTTTACTGTGTGATGTTGGGGGGTGTGTTGGGGGTGTCTGGGTGAGTGGGTGTTTACTGTGTGATGTTGGGGGGGGTGTTGGGGGTGTCTGGGTGAGTGTGCGTTTACTGTGTGATGTTGGGGGTGTTGGGGGTGTCTGGGTGAGTGGGTGTTTACTGTGTGATGTTGGGGGGGGTGTTGGGGGTGTCTGGGTGAGTGGGTGTTTACTGTGTGATGTTGGGGGGGGTGTTGGGGGTGTCTGGGTGAGTGGGTGTTTACTGTGTGATGCTGGGGGTGTTGGGGGTGTCTGGGTGAGTGGGTGTTTACTGTGTGATGTTGGGGGGGTGTTGGGGGTGTCTGGGTGAGTGGGTGTTTACTGTGTGATGTTGGGGGGGGGTGTTGGGGGTGTCTGGGTGAGTGGGTGTTTACTGTGATGTTGGGGGGGTGTTGGGGATGTCTGGGTGAGTGGGTGTTTACTGTGTGATGTTGGGGGTGTTGGGGGTGTCTGGGTGAGTGGGTGTTTACTGTGTGATGTTGGGGGAGGGTGTTGGGGGTGTCTGGGTGAGTGGGTGTTTACTGTGTGATGTTGGGGGTGTCTGGCTGAGTGGGTGTTTACTGTGTGATGTTGGGGGAGGTGTTGGGGGAGTCTGGGTGAGTGGGTGTTTACTGTGTGATGTTGGGGGTGTTGGGGGTATCTGGGTGAGTGGGTGTTTACTGTGTGATGTTGGGGGGGGGTGTTGGGGGTGTCTGGGTGAGTGGGTGTTTACTGTGTGATGTTGGGGGGGGTGTTGGGGGTGTCTGGGTGAGTGGGTGTTTACTGTGTGATGTTGGGGGTGTTGGGGGTGTCTGGGTGAGTGGGTGTTTACTGTGTGATGTTGGGGGGGTGTTGGGGGTGTCTGGGTGAGTGGGTGTTTACTGTGTGATGTTGGGCGTGTTGGGGGTGTCTGGGTGAGTGGGTGTTTACTGTGTGATGTTGGGGGTGTCTGGGTGAGTGGGTGTTTACTGTGTGATGTTGGGGGGGTGTGTTGGCGGTGTCTGGGTGAGTGGGTGTTTACTGTGTGATGTTGGGGGGGGTGTTGGGGGTGTCTGGGTGAGTGGGTGTTTACTGTGTGATGTTGGGGGGGGTGTTGGGGGTGTCTGGGTGAGTGGGTGTTTACTGTGTGATGTTGGGGGGGTGTTGGGGGTGTCTGGGTGAGTGGGTGTTTACTGTGTGATGTTGGGGGTGTTGGGGGTGTCTGGGTGAGTGGGTCTTTACTGTGTGATGTTGGGGGTGTGTGTTGGCGGTGTCTGGGTGAGTGGGTGTTTACTGTGTGATGTTGGGGGGGGTGTTGGGGTGTCTGGGTGAGTGGGTGTTTACTGTGTGATGTTGGGGGGGTGTTGGGGGTGTCTGGGTGAGTGGGTGTTTACTGCGTGATGTTGGGGGTGTTGGGGGTATCTGGGTGAGTGGGTGTTTACTGTGTGATGTTGGGGGGGGTGTTGGGGGTGTCTGGGTGAGTGGGTGTTTACTGTGTGATGTTGGGGGGGGTGTTGGGGGTGTCTGGGTGAGTGGGTGTTTACTGTGTGATGTTGGGGGGGGGGTGTTGGGGGTGTCTGGGTGAGTGGGTGTTTACTGTGTGATGTGGGGGGGTGTTGGGGGTGTCTGGGTGAGTGGGTGTTTACTGCGTGATGTTGGGAGTGTTGGGGGTATCTGGGTGAGTGGGTGTTTACTGTGTGATGTTGGGGGGGGTGTTGGGGGTGTCTGGGTGAGTGGGTGTTTACTGTGTGATGTTGGGGGGGGTGTTGGTGGTGTCTGGGTGAGTGGGTGTTTACTGTGTGATGTTGGGGGTGTTGGGGGTGTGTGGGTGAGTGGGTGTTTACTGTGTGATGTTGGGGGTGTTGGGGGTGTCTGGGTGAGTGGGTGTTTACTGTGTGATGTTGGGGGGGTGTTGGGGGTGTCTGGGTGAGTGGGTGTTTACTGTGTGATGTTGGGGGTGTTGGGGGTGTCTGGGTGAGTGGGTGTTTACTGTGTGATGTTGGGGGTGTTGGGGGTGTCTGGGTGAGTGGGTGTTTACTGTGTGATGTTGGGGGGTGTGTTGGGGGTGTCTGGGTGAGTGGCTGTTTACTGTGTGATGTTGGGGGGGGTGTTGGGGGTGTCTGTGTGAGTGGGTGTTTACTGTGTGATGTTGGGGGGGTGTTGGGGGTGTCTGTGTGAGTGGGTGTTTACTGTGTGATGTTGGGGGTGTTGGGGGTGTCTGGGTGAGTGGGTGTTTACTGTGTGATGTTGGGGGGGGGGTGTTGGGTGTGTCTGGGTGAGTGGGTGTTTACTGTGTGATGTTGTGGGTGTTGGGGGTGTCTGGGTGAGTGGGTGTTTACTGTGTGATGTTGGGGGGGGTGTTGGGGGTGTCTGGGTGAGTGGGTGTTTACTGTGTGATGTTGGGGGTGTTGTGGGTGTCTGGGTGAGTGGCTGTTTACTCTGTGATGTTGGGGGGGGTGTTGGGGGTGTCTGGGTGAGTGGGTGTTTACTGTGTGATTTTGGGGGGGGTGTTGGGGGTGTCTGGGTGAGTGGGTGTTTACTGTGTGATGTTGGGGGGGGTGTTGGGGGTGTCTGGGTGAGTGGGTGTTTACTGTGTGATGTTGGGGGTGTTGGGGGTGTCTGGGTGAGTGGGTGTTTACTGTGTAATGTTGGGGGGGTGTTGGGGGTGTCTGGGTGAGTGGGTGTTTACTGTGTGATGTTGGGGGGGGTGTTGGGGGTGTCTGGGTGAGTGGGTGTTTACTGTGTGATGTTGGGCGTGTTGGGGGTGTCTGGGTGAGTGGGTGTTTACTGTGTGATGTTGGGGGGGGGGTGTTGGGTGTGTGTGGGTGAGTGGGTGTTTACTGTGTGATGTTGGGGGTGTTGGGGGTGTCTGGGTGAGTGGGTGTTTACTGTGTGATGTTGGGGGTGTTGGGGGTGTCTGGGTGAGTGGGTGTTTACTGTGTGATGTTGGGGGGGTGTTGGGGGTGTCTGGGTGAGTGGGTGTTTACTGTGTGATGTTGGGCGTGTTGGGGGTGTCTGGGTGAGTGGGTGTTTACTGTGTGATGTTGGGGGTGTCTGGGTGAGTGGGTGTTTACTGTGTGATGTTGGGGGGGTGTGTTGGCGGTGTCTGGGTGAGTGGGTGTTTACTGTGTGATGTTGGGGGGGGTGTTGGGGGTGTCTGGGTGAGTGGGTGTTTACTGTGTGATGTTGGGGGGG